>JAQIWH010002946.1:0-21998 GCA_034695005.1 Cryptops parisi | reverse complement strand
TTGGATACATGAGATTCATATGAGATTTGCGCTGAACGTAACTCTCGCATAAATCGAAGTTTCTCTTTTAGTATTTACCTTGATTAACATTAATTAAAATACATAGAAATTATGATCTTTGATGCATTAAAAATTCGACGTGATATGTTCATATAGTATAAACAGTGATAAAGAAATATATGTTACCGACAATGTATAAAATTCAGGCATTCTATAGACTGCCAAGCGTAGTTTAGACAATGTAAGAAAATAGTATTTGCATAGTTACGGCAAATAATAGTTTAAGCTGAATTATATTTTGGCCTAAAGTTTGGCTAAACAATTGTATATAAAATTCAATTTCTTACTTTGCCAAACCAAGCTAGGCATTCTGCAGAATGCTTAGATATAGCAAATGCAGAATATACATTGCTGTTACCATATTTGCAAAACAATATATTATACACGTTGATAAAAATGTAATGAAATTATATAAATACAACTCCATTCCATAAAATTGTGGAGATTTTACATACGTAGATTTTGTGCCTATATATATACACACACCACAGTATATAGACATACAAACGTAAACATAAAAATCTTTTCTGGTTGTAGTACATCATAAATATAGGTTTTGTAATACAAACCGAAAGACGTGGAAACCGAAAAAAAAAATTTCTTTCGGTTTCCTGATATTTTTATATGAAGATTGAGGGATTTATGATACACCTGAATTATGTATGGAATATACAAAAAAAAACTACCCCCTCTTGCACTTGGAAATTCGAAACATTTCAGACCCATTAAAAGAAACGCATGAAAACGCTACCGCTTCGCCACATGTCAATAAATCGCTTCACTGCTGAGCACCAACAGTATGTGGAGAAGCCACAGCCGCGGGCGGAGTTTCTCGCAATCGTTTTAAGAAAACTCGCTTCAGTTCCCTGGAAAGACCAGGAATAAGCAATCGAATTCCGCTCACCACCACGCATTGAATTACTGTATTTACCGTAAAATATACCGCAAAAAACTATTTAACTGAAGAAAAACAAATCTAAATAAAAATCATTATATTAAATTCACAAAATAATGAGCATGCCATTTTTGTGAATTGTACTACAATGTACTACAAGTATATTATATCATTAATAGTAGGCCTACATACTTAATGTACTATAAAATATACTATAAAATATACTATAAAATATAGTGTCCAAAAACTAATTTTTAAAACTTTAATGCTAAAGAACCTACATTTGTAAAATATCATATTGATAATACGCTATACCCTATAATAATATATAATAAATAATATACAGTCCCTATAATATACTATACCCCATATAGCTATAATATATGATATTCGTTATAATATATACTACATATAATACCCCGTATTTTTTTATAGTACGTTATGTAAAGATGTTCATCGTTTAGAGAAGTGTACATACGTCAATGGCAATGTGTGAAATTCAACTAATCCATAGAATGCTTAGCTTCTTTAAGCAAAATATAAAATAACATCTCGTATACAATTGTTTAGGTTAGTTATTGTTAGTTTACAACACTTTTTCTAAAAAAACAAACACGTAAGTTCAAATTTAGACCGAGCTTTAAACCTAACCTTGCTCAATGTATACGCTCCAAAGCTAATTTCATACATATCCCACACCTACGTGTTGTGTAGAATGCCTAGGTATTTTGTTCTGTAGAATGCCTAGATATTCTGTTCTGTAGAATGTCTAGGTATTCTATACAGTAAAATACCTGGATTCTACACATTACCAGTAACACATTCATGTTATATTATTTACCAAATGAGTAAAGAAAACACGAACAGCGTACAATATTCATGGTGTCAATCGTATTACAAACATATACTTAAAAAAACACAGAGAGTACAATATACGATATTCATGGTATGAATCGTGCAAAACAAACGTATACTTTTCAACTACCTCATCCATCATAGTGAACAAATGAACACATCATCCAATAATTTTGTCAACACAAAGTGGATAAAGTCACTACTACCACCAGGCACACACGCACTACTTTATACCGAGAAAAATACATGAACTAGAAAAAAAAATAGCAGACTATCACTCCCCCTGTTGGTGGGTACAAAATCAATATTTCTTGGTAGGCTTTTTTCCCTGAGGATATTATAAAAATGTTTTCCCATCGGCTTCTCTTTTTCTCTTACTCGCACCCGGTGCCAAAATGAGTCCCATTTTTTGCTTCTATTTCTCATGGTTGGGCAATGTTTCTTGGCCGCAATCACAACACCCGGCGCATTATTTACAGCCGCCAAAATGGTTCCTTCTCCATTGTAAACTCATCCTCCCCTTTTCCCCACTCCACTTGCTCTAACCCACGCCCTCGCCCGACACGAGCAATCGATCATCAACTTCCACCTCGTTACTATTGATATACTTTTCTACCTTATTTTTTTTGCCACAGACACCAAAAAATATTTATATATAACGTGTTTACTACACTAAACTTTACCACCTCATCATTTCTGCTAATGACATCTCCATTTATAGTGCGTGAAGGAGAAAAAATGATAACAACCAGAAAAATCTATTCGCGTAGTTCACCAAGAGTTCTGCAACAACAACAACAACATATTGACCGAATTGGTACATCATACCTATCTATGGAACGCCAACATCAAACCATACTTTTAAAAAAAAATATAGTTTTATTTTCTGAAAACATTTTTTTATAAAAAATAAATGCGAGTTTCTTATTTCGCTGTACGACGAGAAAATTTGTATAAAAATCTTGTTGTAGGATGAAATATTTCACTAATACGCAAACTTATGCAACAAAAATCACACAATAGCGATATTTTTCTCATATATAACGCGCATCAAGAAAAGTTCTCTCATCGCATATTCACAAAATCGCATATAAAAAACACGCATAAGTAGAAAACATTTTGTATTGACTTTTATTTCCGTTGCATATACGAACCAGGTTCAGTTCATTACGAGTGCAATAACAACAAATATTGACCAATTTGGCACATCATATCTATCTATAGAACGTCAACACCAAAAAATTTAAAAGATTTTTAAAAAGAAATTTTATAAAAGTATAAAAAAAACTCAATTTATGCGAACTTCTTATTTCGTTGTGTGACGAGAAAATTCTTACACAAAACTCGTTATAGGAGAAAATATTTTACAAATATACGAATTTTTGCAACGAAAAATCACATGATAGCAATATTTTCTCAATAACGAGCATCTTGTGAAGTTCTCTCATCGCATATTATCAAAATCGCATATTAAAAAAAACTCACAAAAATCGAGAATTTTCTGTATTGACTTTTATCTTCGTTGCATTTACGAAGTAAAATAGCTTTAAAACGCGACGAGGCAGTAAATTTTTGCATTTTGCAGGTAAAAGCAAAAGTTTTGCAGGTTTCCTCATAAAAGTTTTATCTCTGGCACATGAATTAATTATACCACGGGCATACACGACACACACTGTGTTGTTGTTCGGGGCTTCTGCCAAGGAGCATAGGATTTGAAAATATATACACAAAAAAAAACTCACAGTAGCCAAGATATCTCTGCGAAAAGTGGCAATAATTAGCAGTTGAAGGATTTCCCCAAGGCGTAGGTGGCAAAGGTTTTCCAGCATCCAACGACGACGACTTTGCCATCGTCAACGGCACAAACCACTTAAAAGAGTTTTGTCTCGGGGGTCTCCAAACGAACATTAGTCTAAGGGCACTTAATCCATTCCTTCTTTTCTCTCCACTTCACTCAACTAATGCCCACTAGGCCTTCTCGTTTTCTGCGACACGTGTAAGGCTTCAACTTGGACCTAAGGCCAATCCTGTATATCATTTATATCTTTCACTGCACCTAATGACTACCCAACTTTGAAACCACTGAAGTTAGAATAGATCTTCGCACTTTCCAGTTCGAAGTTCTTTTTTTATTATAAATAATATTGGTTGGCACAAAATTATCGTAACCATTTGTTTTCTCTGTAACTTTAGAACAAAATGTAATAAATGAACTTATGATTAAGAACTTAACTATTTAAACGGTGAAAAAAAGTATGATTCTTGGAAATGTTTTCTGTTTAAGAAATTTTTGTTTGGGATGCTTTGCGAATAAAGTGTATGATGTCAATAACCTGTCAAACCATAAAAGCCACCCGGCATGATTTAGCTGCATTATACCCTGAAATTCTAAAAAATTAAATGAAAAACTCCGTATGCAAATTTTGCGCTCAAACAGGGAGTGATCAATCAGCTGATATCACTGTTCACAAATAGTGTAAAAATCTCTAACAATCATACTTTCTCTCACCGTTTAGAGATAGCTCATTTCTTACATTTCGTTCTCAACTTAACCAATGGTTAAGGTAATTTTGCGCCACCTGGTATAAGGACATTTGTAGAATTCCATAAAAGTATGATTTTCGTTATCAAAGTTCAAATTTGTAAATGAAAACGATGAATTTTTTGGAGAACATTTCATCACAATTCTACATAACTATCAGTTCTTATCAAAACAATCACTGAAACACACTAATATATCTTCAGTCTCTCAAACCTAGTTTTTTATTTTAAATTTGTATATAATGACGTCTGTGGCATTCCATAGAAATTTGTATGGTTTGCCAAAAAAAATACAATGTATGAAATAAGTGCTTTGGTTATCATTTTCATCATTAATCTAGACATACATATATGCAAAATTATGAAACTATCAAATTATATCAAATCTTGATATAAATAGCACAATGTGTTTACACCATCTTAAATTTTATTTCAAATGTTTTACGTTTTTTGTAAATTATGACGTCTGTAATATTCCACATTATTTTGTATGGGTTGCCAAAAAAGACATTATTTATGAAAATCGAACCTTTTTCTGAACAATTCCATCCGGACATTAACTATTGATGGACAGGATATTACAGAATTAATATTAAATATCGCTCCAGAGTAAGTACAACTAAGCTTACACAATCTTAAATCCACTTTCGTTTCTAAATGTTTTGTTTATTTTTTTATATTCCTTAATAGTATGTCAGAGGAAATCCTTCTCTGACAACTGAAACCACTTTAGAAATCCACACAGTTAATCCCGCATTTATGTTTCAAATTGCACCAACTAATACAGGGATACAACAAACTAGAAGAAACGAGCTCAAAACTCTAAAAGCTGCATTTTATCTGGGTAGCAATAAACTAGTGATTATGACTTGAGTGGCGCTCCACAGAATAGGTATGAAAGACCATCCGTTGTAAATCATGCATAATGGGTTTAGTTTCCTTGGCGTAGCATCGCATTAAAAATGTAAACACTAAAAGTATAATTGTTGTTAATATAAGCCAATCTAGCAGACACGGAAATAATAAAAATAAAAATTCTTAAAATAAAATAAAAAATCATAAAAAATCATAAATAACTTTAGGGAGATTTTAATCTTGAAATTAATCAACTTTTTTTAATCATACTATCCTAAGTATGGTTATAGTAAGTGACCATATTACTAGGTGTTTCAAACGCTAATATGTAGTAGAAGTGAATAGTGTGTAAGTATCTCAGTGCATAGTATATAAGAATTCCAATGTATAGTTATAAAAAGTAGACCAGTGTATGGTTATACAGTAAGTGTATAATTATGGTAAAGTAAATGTGCAAGTATCTCAATGTTAGTGTAATTATTCCAGTATCCCGTTAGGTTGGTTATTCTTTGAATACCTTGTACATCATTTCACCAGTTATTACTAGTGAAATGAAATTGTGTATTATAGATGTCAAAAATATTTTTTGTATAGATGCGTGAATTTTTGGTCATTTTTTATACATAAAGAAACAATACAAAAAAAAAGAACAACGGAACGAAAAACACACGAAACTACGATAGATAGAAAGAGCAGATTTGCACTCGACCCTTATCGATTCGTTCATCGGATTACTGATTCTACGAAACGCCTGAGGAAGAGCGCTTCGACCCAAAACAACGTCCCAGAAATCAATGACACGAAGAAGAAGAAGCAGCAGAAGAAGAAGATGGCTACCCATCTTGATTCAGAAGACAGACATCCAGCAACAACAAGAAGAAGACGAGACATGGGCAATCGATGGTGTGTATGCAAAAGGTGAAAGGATTGCATAAATTTACACCTAACTAAAGTTGAGTTTTCATTGTGTAACTAGATTGTGGCAGATGGTCTCTGGTGTCTGAAAGAGGAGAGGGGAGTTGAACTATGACGTCACCGCTAGATAAGCGCTGGAATGGTGGTGATGGAGTTAATGGCGCAGAAGGAATGTCAATGCAAATGATTTAGTAGGTGACACTATATAAATGAACTACATTCACTAGAAGTTTCATGTTTGATTACATGGAAATTTTAAAGTTTATACAGGGAGTTCTCAACTTATCAGTTCCATATATTCCATATAAATTTCAACTAAACATTAAAGTGTACATATGGAGTCCTAGATGTATTCGAATTTGTTATATGTAAGATTTGTTATTGTGAAAAAAAGAAAACTTCACGATGGTCGAATTTTATCGCACATGACGTGCGATAAAAGTTCATTATTGTTCCAAGTTCAAGTGAAATAACCTGTTTATTACAAAAATTCCATTACTGATGCGAGGTCGATATATGCAATTTTTGGTATTACATGTATTTAAATAAACATTATACTTCATACAGAGAAACCTCGATCTAAATGAATAGCTATTATGCGACAAAATAAATTCTTCCAGATGCTCATTATTCGGAAGAGAAATTTTCGTTGTTATTCAAAAAGCCCGTGTGAGATACCTTTGTTTTACAAAAAGTGTTCGATTTATGCGAAAGTTACATTCTATAAACACTTCGGTTTAATCGAGATTTGCTCATTTCAAAGTTCTCATAAAGTGGCAAAACGTCCAATCGTTCGTTACCAACGCACAAAATCCCGCATAATAACGAAATTTATTTCAATAAGATGCACATTTTATTTTTATATTTTGTAGGACATTGTCTTTTTGTTGTTTTTTGGTTCAATAGTACAGTAAAATTAATAATAAATAAAAACCAGGGACCATTCCTATCATCGCATATTTTGGCAAATCAACAATCGCATAAATCAAAAACTTCGTGTAATAAATATTTTAAAACACTGTCACTTCTCATGTTAAAATAAAAAATGTCAAATAAAAATTGTCAGAATTTCATTCTGAATGTGACACAAAAAAATACTCATTTGAACCGTCCGTTACTCGTATTCTTTTGTTTTAAATTCGTCATGTATATTCGTCAAAAGTTGTGACCCTACAAAGTACCCCACTCATCTAGTATTTCACACCAACCCTTCTTTTATATACGTTCCATCTGCCTATTCAGCTGAACAAACTAGGAGCTAAGTAAAGCCTCGAGAGGATGGCCACTTCGAAACCATCATGTTCACCGACTAAATCAGCCAATCGGAAAGAAGGGCCATGTTAAGGTCTAGCTTTAACAGCATCTTTCCTTTTGTCGACCCCCATCCTTTTTTTTTTACCCCCTTTCTTTGGTGACGACAAATGACGAGGTTTGACACAACGCCAAGGGATCTTGGACGACAGTGAGCAAAAGGAGCGTTTCTTATTTTATTTTATTTTTTGCACAAAACCCCCAACCTATGACCTCACTTTAACTTTTTGGTCGTGTGGAGTGACAACGCTATAACCTTTAAAACGTATATTCTAGTATATACATAAAAAATAAAGTCTTGAGTTCACTCTTATATAATGATAGTAAATTACAAGACATTTCGGAAGAAAAGTATAGGGTTAAAAAAAATACTCGTCTCCCCTCAAAAAATGGTTCCCAAATATTAGGTTATCTTAGCCTCAGAGTTTTGAAAGATCACATTGAATGAAAGTTCCCAGAATAGCTTATGTTTGGTTATTTGATACCAAAGGGTGTCGATGTGGGAACACTTTTTTTTATTGACTAAACTATTTTTTTCTTGTATGGTTTATAACCCTACCAGATTTGAATTTCAACGCAAATAAACAAACGAAAAAGTAGCTGAAACAATATATTAAGGAAACTTTAAAACCCATCATAGTGAAATGATACACATCTGGAGCCTGCAACTCGTCTCCGCAAAGTTACGAAAATTGAGGCATTGCGCATGTGTAATTGCTAACTTCAATAGAGATCAAGAAAAATTAGTCGAGAAAATAAAATTAATTAAATAACAAACGGAAAAATTTTCCTCATCTTAACGATGTGACAAGTTTCAACTTCCAATATGACGTCATACCACAACAATAGCCTCATTATGACATTACTAATGAATAGCCCGTCAAAAATGACGGGAAAGAATTGGTTTTAATTTATTACTTAATTCGTTGTTTTAATTCATGTTGTTTGGCAACATTCGTTGAAGTTATTTTTTTGTTTTAACTCGTATTGCTTGGCAATATTCGCTACAGTTAGATTATCGATTTCTGCAATTTCACACACTGTGGCGCTTCCATGAAGGAGGCATGCTAGTTTTTTATTATTAAAGATTTGTCGCGACGAGTATTTTACACGTCAAACTTTTTAAATCATCAATTCTAACTGTTCCTCTGACGTCATACACACATCTGGAAGCGATTTTGTGTTTTCGATCAAACGATGAAACACAACAAAATCATTGAAACGCGCCAGGATGTGTGCATGACGTGTGAAAAACAGTTGGAATCGATGAAATTTGATTGAAAAAGTTTGACGTGTAAAACCTCCTTAACAGTAGCGAGAACAAAGAAATAAAATGGCGGTATTTTGATACTTCACGTTGCGTAATTCACACGAAGTGAACATTCTAATATAACTGGTTTTTATAGAAATTTGGATATCATCCTAATATAAATTTAATATAAATTTTAATGGCGTTCCTAAATTGAATTTCTAATTAAATTTTAATTAAAATTAATCAAAACTTTAATTAAATTTAATCAAATTTTAAAAAAGTAGATCCGATTAAATTTAACTTTACTTTCGAAAAAAAAATCTAAAAACCCTTATTTTAGACCACCGAACGCTGAATGTCAAAATGACACCCATAGGAATTGCCTCCAGTAACAACACTTCAAAACTTTCAGATGTTATACGACCTTGTTGAAATTGTGTTTAGTCTAGTATAGTAACATTTTTTTGTGGATACATCGGTATCTAGAAATAAACAAAACTGCCAAAAATGTCAAAAAAAATAACAAAAATAACAAAAATAACAAAAAGACCCCTGACTTTTTGCGTTTCTTTCGAGCTATTGAGAATATAAAGAGAACATCCATCACGTCCCTGGGGTTAAGAGATTGTATTCTCACAACGCTTTTTCCTTTATACATTAAAGCAAACTTCCGCTGCTTGTTTACCTTCACTTCCGTTACGTCGTAAGCTGGGGATTTGGGGGTTACCAGAATAAAATATATTAAAAAATTTACTTTTTGGCACACAACGACTATTTTTTTTTTGGTTACATTCTAAATAAAAACCCAAAAATGCATTCTGTCGTCCGTTTTGTGCAAAGAAGAAAACCCGTTGTCAACTAAACAATGGAAGTCGTTTTCACATGACCAACAACCGGAACGTCGGATTAGGAAAAGAGAACGTTCATATTGACATAAAATAAAAAACTCCAAAATAAATAAATATATAATAACTGTATGATGATGTGATGATGACGATAATAACTGTAAAAATTAAACCCCCCAAAAAATGGGAAATTTTAAAATGAAATGAAAATTATAACCAAAAGATAAATTGGAATAAAAAAAACAAAAACATTAATTGGGAAAATGTCAAGAAATGGAACTTCGGTAGAAATTCTGAAAAATTAACCAGTAAAAGAAAATAATGGAGAAAATTCATCCATCACAACGAAAACTAAAAAGGTTGATGTTCATAAATTGGCAAAAGAAAACGAGCATCAATACGAATGCTAATGTCCCGAGCTTATTATGCTTTCGAAAGTAACATCCGTCATCATCAGCAACTTCAATCTCCAAAAATGTAAAAAAAAAATAGAAATAATAAATAATACATTTTTTTGTTCTTTTCAGATGGAAAAAAATATATAGATATATATATAACCCTAACCAAAAAAAATCGATATCCGAGCTTTAATTCTAATGCTTCGAACCGTATCCAAAGAATGATCATGTCTCTTTGGAACAAGAAAAAGAATTATTCTTAGCTCCCACCAAGTCCGTATTATACTTTTACAAAAGAAAACGAACGAAAAAATAACGACCAAAAAATATATCTAAAAAAAAAATCGAATGATGTTAAAGAAAAGATGAAATATATTTTTTTCCGTGTTTCTGAAATCTAAGATCAACTTTTATCTTCTTCCACTATTCATGTTACATCCAGAAGTAGATATAAAAGGAACCCAATGAACGATTGTATATAACCAATTAGGAATAATCCATACAAAAAAGTTCGTTCATTTACTGAACCGAAAAAGATTAAAATATCGGTACTGGATATAATTATTACAAAAAAGTAAAAAAAAAAAGATTTTTATGTCTGTCTGTTTGTTCGGGCATAACGCAAAATCTGATTTTGATAATAGTACTATAAACACGATGGTAGTATAACACGATATACAAGAGTAATTTACGCTATAGATCTACCAATAAACAGAGTGTTTGCGATGAATGCACCACTTTTCAATTGATTATAACTTCGTGACCAAAGTGGTATATAAAACGTAACTGCATCCGAACAGTGCACAAATTGTAAAAGTTTTTTTGCAGATGAAGAAGTTGTAGCCTCGAACGGCTTTTACGGCTACATCAGCTTTATTTTTAACTATTTTTTTTTACTTTTCCTTTAACTTTTCTTAGCTCACTTAGGTTCGCGGCGCAGCATGGGGCTCATCCAAATGTTGTACAAAGAGCATTTTCGCTTTGGCATTACATTTGGCAAGAGGATTGATACTTTCAGCACTCTATGTGTTGGTTTAGTATTCTTCTATTCGTACATTATCATTTACACATAGTTACGTCACTGTTTATTATTGAGGTCGACCAATTAAAACAACGTTGACCTATTTATCCGCAAACACCCTGTACTACAAAGTTTATACAAAATGCAATGTTAAATTTTGTCAAAAATTATTAGTTTCTTTAATTCACTAATTAATAGTAAAATTAAAAAACCTTATAAAATAGAGAATATAACTCACCCATATTATGGCAATATTTCAGTGATGTAAAAATACGATTAGCTTCGCAGCCAATCATAATATTTCACGAAAATTATAAAAACAAATAATAAAAAATGCACATCTTACCTGAAATAAAAAAACAAAATTAATTAATTTTTAAATTTCATTAAAAAAATTGTTCATAAAACTAACAGCAATCTTAGTACGAAGTTTCAGGATTTCATGAAAAACGTAAGCATTTCATTTTTATTATAAAACTAGTCGGTAACCCGTGCTATAGCACGCGAGGATATTGTTCGCTTTCTTTACACTCACGTTGTTATGATTTTCCTCGTGTGTGCTAAGTGTGTTTTTGCTTATCGTGGAAACATTTTTCCACGGACATAAAGAGAAGAAGAAACAGCAACTTTCCTTTTATATAATTTAATAATAACATGAAATAATCATCATCCAACAAATTCCGATTTTCATTGAAAACTTTTTCATTAAATTTGTTGTTAGTCTCATATTTGGCAAAATACACGTTGAAGATAAAGCATCTACGAGGTGGGGAGAAAGGTTACTTCATTTTATCTTTTGTCTTGTTAATTTAGTAGAAGAGAACATGTTTCCCCTTTTTTCTCATCAAATAAACACAACCCCCTTTCACCATTTGAAAGCGAAATGCTTGAAGGTAACTTCAAAATCAATATCAAATTTCAGCTTAGATAAACCAAAAAGCAACATGGTCGAGTCCCAAAGATAATAAAGCTCCTTTTTTGAGAACTTCCTGTTACATTGGCTCAAAAATGCAAAAAAATAAATAAATATTATGAAAAACTTCTGATAGTAATTTGAAAGAAAATGTAAACCAAAGCGTTATTTTGAATTATTAATTGAAGCGAATGATGTCGAGTGGAAGAATTTCGTCCAAATGTGCAAATGGCGTGCACAATTGTAGTTGATGACTCAATCAAGAGCTCACATCAATTCAGTTTGTTTGGTTTTTTATTTTCTTACACGTTACTGGAAAAGCAGTTTTGCATTCTACTAATAAATCATTGAGACTACCCTAATGTTTTAGGGTTGCGTTGAACTTTACGCAAAATGTACATTAAGGTTATAATAAATGTTTTACTATTTAATCAATACACCAATCAGCTTCCTGAATTGGGACTCGAAACTATTCCGAAAAGAGAAAAATATCGAGTTACAAGATAAAAAAGTCTTCAATTAATGCGAATTTATTATAAACAATTTTGCTATTATGCGACAGAAAATATCTTCCCAGATATTCGTTATGTAAGATAGAATCCTTCCAGATGCTATTATAATTTTTATTTAATTTAATTCATTAAATTTTCATTTTCATTTTATTTAATGTTATATACAAGATAACATTCTCTCACATGCTCGTTATATACAAGAAAAGTTTCTACAGGGTGGGCCACAAAAAGGTAGCCCGGTTTCGCGTTTGTCGTTTCTGTCTAGGGCTACCTTTTCGTGACTCACCCTGTATATGGTCGTTATATGCAAAAAATATTGTCATTACATCATTTTGTGGAGTGGTGTACACAAGTTACTGATACGCAGTTTTTCCACTTCGATACACGATTTTCGATTTATGCGAGCTACAGAAGAAGTGCGTCCACTGTAAGGTCAACGAGACATCATTTGAATCAATGATGGCGCCAAGAAACAACGTCAAACACCAAAAACGTCACCATTTTGTTTTCTACTTTTCTACCGTTACCGGTACTCGTCGTAGCGAATGGTGCGGCTTTAATTAAGACATCATAATACTTTAATACTTATATTTGTTTATATTTATAACGTCACATCGTTCGGCCTACATTCGTTTATGACGCCATATTGATTCCTTGATCACGAATTCTAATTGGCGATCATCCTTGAGTACGTCATCAACGCAGCGCCTCTTTAAACGATATTCGCTGATACGAAGTAACGAGTTTCATTTTGAAAACAAGTTTTCATGTAAACAGAAAAGTTAATGTTTGAAGTCAAACTTACAATTCGATTGGTGTTGCACTAGACGCACACAGTTAACAAATTTTTAACACAGTTTGGAAAATTATCACGTTCGGTATATCATGTTAATTGTACAGCATATATTATAAGTGACATCTGTGCTACAAAATAAGTGACTAGAATAAGCAAATTTGAAGTCATTACGTTGATATGTCACCGAATGAACTTTATCAGACTTTATAAGTGAACTTACGAATTCAAATGTTGAACCAGATCTGAAAGATCAAAAAATTACCTTTTATAACAAATAAACAAACCAAGTCCCAGACGTTTACTACATTACATACTCGTTCAATTTTAACAAGTAACATATTTTAGTCTCGTAAATTATACACACTAAAAGTGAGAGAGCGAGATGAGAGAGATAATACACCTTTCCGGGATTGAAATTTTCAAACGAGACAAGAATAGTGAAAATTTTATCAACTGAGCTTGGATTTTAATGACGCCAAGCTGTTTCTAATGGAAGTTAACGTCACCAATAAAAGTTGAACGACTATTTCAAGGACCCCGAAATGTCTACAAATTTAATTCAATTTACCGACCTCTGCAAATGGCTATCCCACGAGCACCAACTCGTCGTTACATGGCGAATAAACGTTACAAATACATCTTTTGCCCCCCGTTTTATTGCGACTCTTACATATTCTAATACGTTGATATTAACTATTAAACAGTCGGAGGATTACAAGCTTACTCGTCATCCTTATAGTTAGTTGTAATGTTAGATCCAAGTCTAAGTATCGACATCGAGCATGAAGCTTAGCTTTCAGTGTTAATAAACAAGCAGGAATAAAAATTTTGGAAATGGAAAAAAAAAGAATCTTCGATTATAATTCCTCATATGCGACAGTTACTAGGCAACGACAGAAATCCTCTCAGATGCTCGTTATATGCGAAAATATTTCGTTGTTATGCGATTTTGTGCAGTAGGCCTAGTTGCACGAGTGACTGAAATTTTAGTCTATGCCTAGATCATGACTTATTGGCTTCATTTAATGCATTGACTCGGAAACATTGAGTTAGTTCACTATGGTTTGTTTAACACGATCAAATTCCAGTATCGCTATTTAATAATGTATTATTCGATTTTTATAATTAACTAACTGAGACATATATTTATAATGTGTTCAAAAATCTTCATAAAAGTCAGAATCATTGGTTCATCTTTCGAAATGCATTACAAGATAATATTAATGCGTCGAAAAAAGAAACAAAATAAGCGAGAAGGGCATTAAGTATAATAAATGTCCACGTTGCTTCAAGGGGTTTATGAAAAATGTTTAGTGACACGGTTGGAGACACGAATTCTTTCCCAATCTTTTCAAATCCAAAGTAAAATGCAAGAGAGATACAGTAATCTTTGTTTTCACTCTCATTTATCATCCTGCCTCGTTTCTTTAGTGTTCTTTCTCTTTTTTTTCGTACTATTCGTCCTTTCTCTTCAGAGACGAAGAACGACAACGACGACGACGACATTTCATAACGTAAGAATAATGGAGAAGCAAGGAGAGAGAAAAATAAACAAAAATGAAAAAAAAGAGAAAATAACATCATGAATACCGGAGCAGGAAAACTCGAGAAAAACTCTTGTAACAAATTGCAACCAGAAAAATCTCGAGCGCAAGCAACTTGATATCAAGAAATAAAAAATAAAAATAAAATATAAAAAAAAAATATTTTTTTGAAAAAAAAAGCATGTCACGAAGTTACAACTACTTAACAAAAAAATTGGAGTCATTTTTTTTTATCCACTGACAAAGCTTATTCACGTTGAAAATGTAGTTTAAAATCACAGTCATCACTTGGTTGATTCAGAGTTTGAAGTACGGTAACTTTGACAATTGAAGGCTTGCCCGAAATAATGTTGTATGTTACAAAAATTCAATATTTAGATTATTATGGAGAACTGTGCCTCATATATGGGCCAAGCTGGTGCTGTCAAATAGACAAACTTATACCTACCTAAAACATACATACGTTATGTTTGATTGTTCTTTTGATTTTGTATGTGCTTGGTCACCAATGACCGATTCCGTTAAAATAAAATAAATAAATACATCACTTCGAAATTGGGCACCTAATATTCGATAATGTGTTGCTGAATACTTTTTTTTGCCATTTACTCAAAAATGTGAATTGTTACATGCAACGTTATTCCGGGCAAGCCTTCAGTTGCGTCTACTTTAGCAATATTAATATTACTTGATGCTCATTGGATGAAATAATTTTCAGAAAACTATAACGATTGCGTGTGTTTTCACTTTTTCAAATCATCGAAGGAATGAGTTACAAGCTCATTCTTTCTGCATATGAAAAACAGATTCCCTTATAATTGAAAAGCTTATTTGCAAAACGTCTTATCTCCATAGCTCTGACAAATATCTGTGCATCGCTGATTCCCAATATATGTGAAAAAACCTGTTTCCTGAAAAATTGTTTTCGAATTTAAGACGTTTTGGAAATAAGCTCTTCAATTGCAGATCAACAAATGTTTATTGTGCTTTATTGGTAATATAAGTTTAAAAGATTTTCTTGAACACGTTTCAGAGTTTTCCACATGCAGTTTTCGCTATGGCAAATTCGAGCAATTTTGTAGATAATTTTGACGTCAACTTCTTTCCAACCAGTTTTTCATTTGGTTGGGCAAGAATAGCAATTGTCCACGAATTTTTTCTTATTTAGCCACACAAAAAAAATGCATGTGTCAGGAGACCTTTAGACAACTTTGTCAACATTTCACATTATGTAGTGAAAAACATCCTAATTTATAGCAAAAACTGAGACCATTTTTAAAACTTGAAATTGCATTAGTTTTTTTGACCCTAACCTACTCCGAAACATGTTCCTAACCTGCTGGCAAAGACAAGAGCTCCGAAACATGTGTCAATGAAAACATTCCTAAAATCCATATAGCACAAAACAAAACAAATATAAAAAACAAACAACCGAAGCAAACAAACAAAACCGTGATCCTGTATAATTAATATTTAATATTGTTACGAGAACTTTGTTTTCTAACTTTTCATACGAAAAGTTAAAATCAACAGCCATTTTCTAGATCTACTTTAGTTGTAAATTCTTTAATTCTAACCAAACGAAAACGAAAAACGGGGGAATTAACTTTCGCCTAAACAAGATTCAGGGCAGTTTAAAGAACTGGGTGGTGGTAAACAACTTAAAACACAAACACACCATTCAATTATTTTTCCTGTTGTTTCTATCTATCTATCTAGCTTTAAATGCTTCGTCGTCAGTTCATTTGCTGCTCGACTAAACCTTAAGTTCATTTGTAAACAAGGAGCAGATGCTTCTGAGATCCACCATCTATTTCTTTTACACCAAACAGCATGTCATAAGTAAGCAGCACAAATTCCTTCTAGCAGATGGTACAAAACATGGACTTTCTCATTTTCCTTCCAAAAAAACCTTAATTTTTTGTACTACCTTCAAATATATTTCGAACTGCCCAGAATTAGACACAATTTTCTTCCCCTATTACTCCAAAAAAAAAAATATTTTAAAAGGAAAAAACCTATAAGTCTACTTTAGGACTTCAAAATGTCTCTTCTTCGACCATATCTCTCTCTCAACTCTCCAAAGAGATCTTCCTCCTACTTGTTTTTTTTTTCTACTCTTGTAAAAGTCTGAGTGGACGAGTAGCAATTAAACCGATCGTTTGGTCAAGAAAACCGTCTGGGTGCCGCCACTGGAATCATTAAAACCCTTCATTCGTCACGTGACCATCTAGAACCCCCATCTCCCTGCGTCCACCAATCGCCAATGGACGCTGGAGACATCTTCATTTCTCACTAAATTGATTATCCGAAGGAAAAGGCAAAAAAGAAATTTAATAATAATGGATAGTCGACCTTTTATTGACCAATTACCATCAATGGTTAACCTTAAGAAAAAATGTTATTGATTACAATTTCCGGAATTTACAGATATTGAAAGTAGCAATTTGGGTATATCTGTATTTTTCTTTTAACTGCAAGCCGCTTGTGGCGCTTAGGCATAGGCATGATTGGTAGTGTTGTTTTTAACTAACCTAATGTCTGTGGTGGAGATACCATTATAATTTAATTGAAAAAATACAACTTTTATAATTAATCAATACGTTTTTGTTTGTATTATCTTACCGAAGCAGGAGCCTATACCCAAGCGCCACAAGCACTTCTCAGTTAACAGAAAAGTATTTCAATTTAAAATACATTGAAAATGCTTTTTCAGCGCACTCCTTATATACTGTCATATAAGGATATACTGTATTTACTATAGCTACATACATAATGCAAAAAATCCATTTTTGATTTCTGTGGTTTCGATTTATGCGAATTTTGATTTGTGCCAATTTAAATGTATGCGATCGTTGAGTAATTCGATATTTAATTCATGGGAGTTTTAAGTAATTCCATTTTTAATTTCTGCAATTTCCGATTTATTTTATTTATTTATTTACTAGGAGTAGACTCATGTGTCATTTCACTGGGGGGGGGGAAAGTCACCCCCCCGATGGCGGGGCTAATGGGTGATGGGCGACGTTCTATAGACACACATATAGACGTGGCTTATTCTTAAAATTTATTTATTTACTTATTTATTTATACAGTACATGCGATTTTTTTTACAATCGACTTATGCGGTTTTTTATTTATGCAAAGGACTTATGCAGTTTTCATTTATGCGAAAGATTTATGCGGTTCTCGTTTTATGCGTTTTTTGGTACATTGGGATATACAATATATTCTCATAAACGACTGTAGAAGGCACATTATACGTTTAATTCCCAGCATAATGTGCTATCTATAGTCCTTTATGATACGGTATGATAATATAAAGAGTATAAAAAATTTGAAACGGTTTTAATATATGCTTTACAAACTTCAAAATTTCATTTTGGGCAATACATTATATTGTTCTATTTTAATTAACGTAATACATTATGTATTTTTTGTCGAGTAGGTGATTTCCTGGCATATAACAAAGACGTCGCATATTATAGCCTACTGAATTCGCATAAATCGAAGACTTAACATGTTAAGTATCGTTTTTTTCTTCTTCTTTTTTTTAATATTGGAAACTCGCAAAATACAAATTATCATAAATTTCTGACCGCTCGTGATGAATGAGGCAAAATTAACATTACTTAAAAGAAAAACGAAACAAAATGATAGAAGAAAATTAAGCGAAAACAGATGGCGAAGGTTCTCATGCAAACTCAAAACGAAGCAAATTTTCATGCACTAAAATTTGCTTTTTCTTCTCTTTTCTTGACGATGGAAAAATGAAATTAATTTTCCACTCGATAAACGTAAACTCCTTTAATTCGCATCGAATTCTTGTACGTGGGTAAAAACCCATGTATGTAAACTTCTATCCTAAAAAAAAAAAGTGTTGCGCATAAAGTGACGTTTTCCATTGTCACTGCATTAGAAGAATGTCTTCGTCTAAATGGACTGGGTATAAAATGGAAACCCCTGGGGGAGTTCAAAGGTGAGAAAGCAGGTGTAAATGCAAGTCACCAGATGGTGGGAATTTTCGCCACCACTTTTCTGATTAATGACGCGTGCCCAACGTTGTAGAGGAGTTGCACGAATTACACTACTCCACTATACTACAACCTACAACCCTATACTAAAGCAAAACTTAATCTGGTCACGTCCACTTCCACACAATCCCCACATCCTCCCTCCCCCCCCCCCCCATTAAAGCAACATTTTTTTTAAAATCATTTCTCAATATTTTTCACTTACTTCCAATGTCTGGTTGCGTAATTCTAATAAACCACATTTAATGCAAAATACAAAAAAGATAATTTCTGAAAATACATATTTCGAGAACCCTTTACGTTCTCATTTTCAATATGTTTGCCTTTGATAATAATAATAATAGTGACCATTGTTTTTTAATCATTTTCATGTTTTTCACATACTGTGAATGTCTGGTTGCATAATTCCAATAACGTCATTTGATGCACCAAAAAACACACAAAAAACACGTTATTACTGAAAACAAATATTTCAAGGCTTATTTACGTCCTCATTTTCAGTTTCTTTGCTTTCAATATAGCTATTTACATAGTTTACACTTTTTACATACAGATTCAATCTAAAGTTTAATGTAATAAATTCGTTAAAAATAACGATCCATTTTTTGACAATACAGTACATGTTTCGAGAACCAGTTACATCTTATAACGTCATCTCCAGTTTCTTTACCTCTGATAAAAACTATTTTTCACCATCCAGATTTCATCCATTTTCACTACATTTTTATCAACTCAAATAAACAAACAGAACCAATTTTTCACAAAACATGTTTTGAGAACCTGCCACATCCTGATTTTTAGTTATTTACCTTTTGACATCAATAGGTAAATGACTAAAAAATTTAATCTTCAACAGCAATGTATGAGCTATTTTCACGACTTTAAACTTTAAATTTTATAGTATTTTCCTTATTATTTCACTAAGTATTTTTGTCCTCGAAACATGTATTGTCCATCAAAACATATACAGTACTTTGTTGTCTGATGAAAAAAAAACATATTTGGAGAACTTGTATAATAAATGGAAAAACTGTTGCTGGATAAGCTTTAACTTGAATTAAAACCACACTGGCGAAATGATGTTCTCTTCACGAACAGTGTTACCATAATATAATAGATGACGATGAATACCTTATAATGGGATGCATTAATCTCTCGTGACAAGGGTCAAAATCATTTCTTGCACCTGCATAAACTTTTCTATTGTGTCTTTCAAATGTACGCCAACTCGAGACATAAATTGTCCAAAGATATTCCGAACAACGACAACGAAAAAGAAATAGGAAGACACAAATGTTTTTCTTTCTATTCTACTTTTGCTTGTCACGCTAGAATTGTTAGATAGTGACAACAAGTCCACAAAAAAAATGATGGAAAGTGTAAAAGAAAACAAGTTGGGGAACAACAACAAAAATTCCAACCTAACAAGAATTTTCTTCCCTTCACTTAAGGTCCATTTGTTACAATAACAAAAAAAAATTGTGTTATTGCAAGCACCACCTACGACACATTGTGTGGGAGCGAGACAAAGCATCGTTTAGACATGTCTACAAACTACACTAAACAATAAAAAAACACAAATACAAACTAGATTCGTAACGGAGGTTATCAACATAATTGGCAAGTTTCTGTGTGTGGGTCAGGTCTATACACTCCTAAACGTAATGCTCTATCTACATAATTGGCAATTTTTTGAATGCATCAAGTCTAACATAATTGGCAAGATTCTGTGTGTGTGTGTGTGTCAGGCCTAAACACTCCTAAACGGAACGCTATAGCGGTAAAAAATTACTACACTGCTCATTTTCTAGGTTAACGCAACTATTTTCAATTGTCAACGTCGTGTCAATTCCGAGATATGGGCATTTTAAGTCCAACAGCTTGTCATTGGGTGGTTATGGAGATGATTGTTACATAAAGGTATCATAGTGAATCCACATAGCAACATTACGCCACGATGTTTTGAATCTATCGTTATGAACACCTGCAAAAACATTGATATTGTTTTAACAATAGCCCGTTCACACGGTTTTAAAACGAAATACAAAAAATCCACGCGCGAAGCACTAGTTTGTAATGAACTTTATTTCCGTCAAAAATTACGGCAGGCAACTGAATCATAATTCATTGATTTAACGCATGTTGTTCTAACATTTAACATTTGCTAGTTGGTGTTTTATGTTTGCTTTATCTCATTAATTACTGCTTATATTTGTGTTGGTATGTAACACATTTATTATGTTATGGTTAGTACGTTTGTTTTTAGATACAGTATTATGATAAAAACATTGAAGTATGGAAATAGACACAGAGACAAACAGACACTTAGCTTTTTATATTGTTTAATAACAAGAGACTAACAACACAACTCTTAATTCATAGGTTAGTTATTGAATTTGGCATGAACTGATTTCGTATTCGTGTTAGAGAATTATCCCTATACAGAATTATCCCTTCCAAAACTGACGATCCTGTTCCTAATTATCTCAATTAAAGTCATAAATTGTACATTTCAGAAGCAACAGTGAGCGGGTTGAATATTAACGGGTATTGGTCGATGTCGGCTTAACAACGTTAATCGCAATTCACTCGACTGTCAAAATCCGAGATCGATTTCGAATACCACCAAATCGATATGGACTTTTCGAAATAACCTGACAACGATCAGAAAAGTTGGTCAAAACTCATTCGTTATTCGCCACGACACGAAAACCATGTTATGATTCCTCCACCACCCCCCCTCCAGTTTTCCATCCGATGACGTCATACTTGGGGATGAAAAATCGTGTCACAAAGCACATTAGACGGCATGTTTTCAAAACGTTATGGCAATAAAGCTAGGATTCTGCTAATCCGATATGAGTTACGAGCTTCGCATGTTCTCATCCGTCACGTGACCGACGCATAAAACGAGAAAATTCGCATTAAAACCACCAAGTTGAAGGCATCGAACATCCCTTGGAACGATAAATAATTCAAAACGCGACACTCGTTTCTAGCAGTTGTCGCCGTGAAATAGGAATTGACTGGGTCCAATGTTTGGTCTAGACTTCAACCATAGGGTATATGAAAAATTTCAGGTCGACGATTGGCTATAAACAAAAATTTGACTGTAAAAAATAAATTCACTCTTATTTGAAATATGAATGCATGGATAATGATGAACATTATAATATAAGCTTGTCAAGAGGTGTAATATGTATACAGTATAACTGTTTATGATGATGACGTTAAACCACGTTATAATACTG
>JAQIWH010002945.1:0-22004 GCA_034695005.1 Cryptops parisi | reverse complement strand
TTTAAAACTGAGGCCCCTCCAGACTGTGAGGCCCTAAGCTGTAGCTTATTTAGCTTATAGTGTAAATCCGGCCCTGACATTACCAACGGATAACTGATAATTCCGCACGATATAGACCGATTGTCGCCATTAAATTTAAATCATGTATGCATTTGTCTGTTAAAAGTGTATGCCATGCACATGTTTAATGATGACTTCAAAAAATGTATCAAAAGTTATTGATCTTGGTACATTGTTTGTCTGTTTACGACATAAAAGCTTTTTAAAATTTTCCAAAACATTTTAATTGTGTTAACTTGTTTTTAAACACTGGTGGTATTTGCTAATGTAATCCAATCCTAAAATTTTACTGCATAGCAACAGCAACAATGCACAAGTATCATAATGTGAATGTTATTAAATAACAACAACCATTTATTTTGAGTAGAAACAAGGCTAAAGTTGTTGATTTTAGAAGTTAAAAAAAATTAACCGTTTGATTTAAATTTTCCAAAGTGGCTATTTTGAAAAGGTCAGTTTTGTTTTACAATGTAAACGTAGTTTCTATTATATGAACATTCCTGACTTGCAATAAGGAAGTATTAAGGAGTTTTGTTGTAATCTGTTCTCTGAACTAGTCATTGATGTGACATTTGCTGCAAACGTTTCAAACTTTGATTCAACTAAACACATCTGCAACAGGCATGTCATACACTATAACCATTAATTTATATAGTTGAATTAAAAAAGAGAACACTGGTTTATTTTTAAAACTTTAGGTTTATGTTATAAATTTGATGGGCAAACTTTGGTTTTAGGTTGGTGGGCGGAGTTTAGATAGAATATCGTTAACATAAATGGAATATTTTAATATTGTAGTTTCTAATCTAATCTAATCTAACCTGGTATCTACATCTGTTGTACTACGTTAGGTTAAAACAACAGCATCATTAAAATATGTTAACGATATTTCATCTAAACTCCACCAACCAACCTAAAATCAAACTTTACCAAATTGAATGTTCCAATGTCATTGCCCAAATTAGCTGCACTTTTATAACTTGCTTTCTCGTAACAAGATGATTTTGTTTTATTTGGACTTACCTAGAGCAAGATTCCTAGAGATACGTTAAATGATGAAATTCTGCTCGGCATAGATGTGGCGGATAAACGGGACTGCGTATAATAAAACAACACTGCATTTTAAAAACGATGTGAAAAAATATCCACGTATTATCTAAGTTAAGGTCAGTCAAAACGATGTTGGTTCCTTGCGGGCAAGACACGTCAAGTTTCTTCCATTTCGGGCCACTTATATAGGTGTATATGAGGTTGAAGGAATGCGTTCGTTATTTGCAATTCCTTATGTTGCAATAATTCCATATAAGCGGTGACATTTTTTTTCCTATATAATAAAAAAAAAACCACAGCTTCTCGACGTGGTTTAAAATTCCTGTATAACATGTAAAACCAAAAGTTTGACATGCCTGATATACAGAACTAGCCAGTTCACGTAGATATGTTCTACTTCATAAAGAATTTGTAAGCAATCCTTACAAATTCTTTATGAAGTAGAACATATCTACGTGAACTAGCTAGTATGATTCTCATCCCGGTTGCATTTGATCCATCGAGTAATGCGATATAATTTTTTCTGATTTTACAGGTACAATAGATCGTTGGCATACACCTTTTTACACAACCGACAAGATTTAATGTTATCTTTGTTTTTTTGTCAATGACAGTGTAACGTTCAACTATGGATTCCTCTACGAAACAAACGCACGATTTGGACGAACCGTCAAGTAGTTCTTCATCATGTAACAATGTCTCTCGATCCAATATTTCCGACGACAAAGAAATCGACAAAGCCTCGTGTGCCATCGCCATGCAGTCAGTTGACACGATGACGGATTTAATACTCGCATTGCACAAACCAAGATTGCCCATTGACGACTGGCCAATGAACTCGCAGTTAGACCAAACGGAGTGGGTTCTTGAGGCAATTCCAGAGCAAGTAGACGAATCGGAAACGTGGCAGGAGCCGATTGACAATGTTGATAATCGTCGACATGTCCGATCTCAGATCTCGTTTGTTGGAGGAAATGTGCATCATGAGAATCCATTGGAATTTGACTTTTCTGCTGCAGGCGATAACGAAATGTTGATTCCTGGTCTCAACGATGACTATTTGAGAGATTACGACCAACAAATCGTGGGTTTGTTGTACGACCCAGATTCTAATCTGTTCAACGCCAACGCCGACCCTGCTGCAACTGCCAACGAACTGCCAACTTTCAATGAAACGATACAGACCATTGATTGCAACCTTTCGACAGCCGATGGACAAGTGTTGAACGTTCACATTACTCATTCCATCACTGAACCAGCAACTAACCAAGTTCGACAACCCCTTGCGTCCATCGATCTGAACTTCACAAATCCAGAACCGGTGAACAATCTGAACATCGGAATAATTCTTCCACCTGTTGCTTTAGAAATCGATGAAAGTCGGATGACATCAGGAGCAGATTTAGAGCAGCGAACGGACTACGCCTCTCAACCCAGCACGAGAGGGTTCAGTTTGCCACACGATTCAATCCAGCCGCCGTCATCTGCAGAGTCAAACAGTCTAACCGAAAGCAGGTCATCAAGACTTCTACGAACAATGTCGGGGATGGAACCTGTCAATCCATTGATGG
Organism: Cryptops parisi; assembly: GCA_034695005.1. Lineage (NCBI taxonomy): Eukaryota > Metazoa > Arthropoda > Chilopoda > Scolopendromorpha > Cryptopidae > Cryptops > Cryptops parisi. The sequence continues at coordinate 19,323 of JAQIWH010002945.1, read as the reverse complement.
CGGAGCTTTTGTCGGTGTCGTCATCAGTGGACGAAAGACACATCGAAACACCGACAACGCCACCCATGTTCATTCATGGGACACCACCTTCGATTTACAGCAGCGAAGAATCGATCGACGAAGACGTAAAAGTTAAAAAACTAAGGCCCAAAAATGGATCGTATGAAACGGTGTGTTGCGGTTTGAAGAAAGTCAAAAAAGCGTCAAAAGAAAAAGTCACTCCCGAGTTGAACCCAAAACCGAAAGCAATCGACGAATTAATTATCCTGCCACTTGACATGGAAACGGAGCCCGTCGACTTGCCTCCCGAATCCATCGTTGAGCAACCATCGGAAATGGTTGTTCTTAACGAATGGAAATCGGTATCCAGCATCCAGACGATTGAAGCAGAAATAAGCGTGGCTGAAATGTTTAACCAAACGCGATGTTTCTGTCATCCAATGGATGGCTCGCCAAGAAGTTATGAGCAGGTACCGATTGAACTTGCAATTCAACACAAAACGGAAAAACCGAAACTAGAGATGAAGGACGTATCGATCCAGCATCAATTTCAGGAAATGCTGGATCGCCCAAGCAATCCAGCGTTGAACGAGTGTCAAGAAGGTGAAGAAGTCTTGTTTGGCAATGAGCACTCGATGCGCCAAGGCAATGAGGAACCAATTCGCAAAGGTTTTGATGTATATTTGCAAGTACCGTCTCAACACGTGGGTGTACAGTTTCAGGAACCAGTTTCACCACAGATTCAGCACGCACACCACATACCTCCATTGCAGTATTACCAAGATGTGGGAAAGCACCAAGGTGTAAACCAACAGTCATACCCGAGTGCGTTTTTCGAACACATGGAACCCATGTCAACAAACAAACAAGAAACGAATGAATACATGATTTTACAGCAGAACCTGTTCAACAGCTATAAGTGTGATATCCCACCCGTGATGTGTACGGAAGATAGGACTTTGTACAATGGTCATTCTGCACCATTGATTTGCACAGCATGCTACGACGAAGTTCCGTTGTATACGCCAAGAAGTACCGAGCCAATTATCAACAGGGGCAAGAAGTTCCAAGCAACATCGTTCACGATGCACAATGCCAATCAAGCGACATCGTTCGCAATGCATGCTGACCGCTCGGAGTGTATGCACAAGACACCCCAGGAATGTATTCTCGCCAACCCGCAACATTACGAATGTTACACTCTATACCCTTTGCAGCCACCACAATACACGTGCTGCTACCAGTTATTGAATTTAGCAGCGGGTGGTGGAAGTGTTGAAGGTTACGACGAAGGGATTTCGAATGAAACCCCAGACAACGTTGACGGTAATGGTGACGACGAACCAACAGAAACTGCTGAAACTTCTGACGAACCGGATGTGCTCGACGAAGACACCGAGGAAGCAGAAGACACGCTTCCCGAGTCTGACGAAACCAAAAACAGCGCAACAGGGAGCACGGAAGGATCGATATCTTCCAAACTGAAGTCTGGCAAAACGTCGCCGACATTGAGTAAAATCAGCACAGCGGAAGATCCGATGGCAGAAACCAGCGAGGTGTCGTCGATCAAAGATGTACCGATGACGCCGTTCATGAGATCTATGAGATCAACACCACAAAGGCAAACGACGCAAGAATCTGAAAAGCTTCTATCCGATGCTGTGAGCATGTTGCTGGAGTCTAGATTCCGAGAGGACGCAAACAATCTGACGCTGTCGGCAGATCACTTTCGAAATTTGACACAGGCCATGTTGGAAGGAATGTTGCGTGCATTACAAGAACAAAAAACTCCAATTTTACCGAGCAAAGAAAAGTATCCTACACCACCAATGTCAGCCGAAACATCGCCAGCCCCATCGCGGTCAGCCAGAACGTCGCCAACCCCATCACGGTCAGCCAGAACGCCGCAAACCCCATTACGGCCTGCCAGAACGTCGCCAACCCCCATCAAACCACGTGGTTCGGAAAGCTTTATACCCGAAGGGAATGGCCCTAGCAACCCTGAATCAAAAGCCGTCGTGGAAAATGACAACAAACCGCCACCCACGTGTATGGATTACCTTCAAGACTTACTGAAGCTTCACGAGGTTTGCAAGCATTTGCATTGCGATAACTCTTGTTCCATACCAGTTTGTCCCGTAGTTCAAGAAACAGTACCAGCTTGCGTGGCTGATCCTTGTCCAGAACCGGATCCTTGTCCAAAACCAGACTCATGCCAAAAGGGTTGTCCTCTGAAACCAGAACCATGTCCTTCCGACCAGTGTACTTCAACTATCTGTCCATGTAAAGAGGTGCCAACTGCCAAACCACAAGATCAGCAACAAACACCCAAAACTGCATCGTCCAAATGTTACATAATCAACAATCCACTTTGCCCCCCTTTTCCACAATACCCACCACCTTGCAATACAAAGCTCTCAGCGCCACCAATGGTGTTATGTCCAACACCATCTTCGATGGTATGCACTCCATGCACATTCTGTTCGCACCAAAATACAGTCACACCAATGCCGCAAACTAACTGCAACGGAAGACCGACTCCCGAACCATCATTGACAGAACCGAAATACCCTTACTGCCACATGGTCCAACCAGAATGTTGCTGTCGTGTTCAAACGCCAACGTGCTGTCCGACATGTTGCACAAACGTGTGTTATTCGAATGAACCCATTGCACCACAATCCATGCCTTGTACACCACCGTCGCTTTGCATTTGTGGAATGCAATGTCATACTACGCAATGCCCTATGCAATACCATACTCAACACTGCGTCAATCTCATGGAAATTTCGCCTGTTTCATCACCAGCCGAAGAACTTCCAAAAGCAGAACCAAAGCCAACTACACCGCAATCCAATGAAGAATGTGCACCCGTGTTTGTCCCTGTATACATTTGGAAGCCATGTTCGCAACCGCCGCCGCCACCACCACCACCACCGGAAGTCAAACCAGCTGAAGTTACACCCAAAGAATTACCGCAATGCTGTTGCTGTCACTGTTGCAAGCAAAACGAACCTACAAACAATGATGCTCAACCGACACCAATTCCCGTTATTACCCAGAACGTCTCATCTCAGACTTCGCGTCAATCGGTCGATGCCAAAGTTCAAAATCAACCCATTTCGACGGATCAAGACCATTCAAATCCAATCATCAGGACCTATTTGCGAGAAACTTGTTACTCGCCATCGTGCACACTCATGAAACCGACGCCGTATGGTTTCTTACCATGTACGCCGGCAGATGAAGTATACCGGGATGAAGTCGTGCAAATACCATCCCATCAATTCGCTGGCATGCAGCAGATGGTCCCGAGGCCAGTGACGCAGTCGCCGTCGTGGATACCGCTCATGCCGGCAGGTAGGACTTGTCGGCAGCAATGCAATGATAACGAAGATTTGCAAAGACATTACATTCCTGTTCGCTGTTGGCAAAACGAAGCATTGCAACAATCATCTGCTTGGATTTCCACCAATTCGTCGATGGATCCAGTCCACTGTTCACCAGCGGTTAAAATGGAGGTACCGGCGGAAGGATACGGTTTACCAACATTATACCAAACACCACCTCGCGTACCTTTGAACATTTACCAGCAAATGGGAAGGCCGCATCAAGATGAAGCATCGCAAACTGTGTCATGGCACGTACTGAAAGCCAATGGAACGAATGCTCAATCTCCTTCGCGATGCCTTTACCAAAACGAATTTGATGCAGAAAACTTGCAAAACCGACTGTTCAAACCCCCTGAACGAGAGTCCATAGCATCGCCAGAAATGTACTCTCACGATTCATTACACATCGATACATCTCGAATCGTTAACGATGAACAGCTGACCCCTAGGTTCGACTCGCGATTACCGCTTGGCAGCTTGGATTTAGAGACGGTGGTTTGTACAGCCCCTAGGAAGAGCCACTCGTCAATGGTGACGCCGCTGACTCCACCACTGAACAGCTCGATGTCTAATAATGGCATGTCGCAACAAAACAAATCACTGCAGCAGATCCACTCGGTCCATTCCAACGTTCCCTCGGAACCACAGTGCCAGCAACCGTCGCAAACGTTCAACAAACAACAGTTGAGCAACAATGTGCCCGGCACGTCAGTCAACATGTCGTTGGAAGAAACTTCCATGCTTTCAATGAAACTCCAACCGCAACAAAATGAATCACTGCAGCAGATCCACTCGGTCCATTCCAACGTTCCTTTGGAACCAAAGTGCCGGCAACCGTCGCAAATGTTCAACAATCAACAATTGAGCAACAATGTGCCAGGCACACCAGTCAACATGTCGTTGGAAGAGACTTCCATGCTTTCAATGAAACTCCAGCCGCAACAAGCGGATCAGGCGATCCAAACATTATCATCGTGGCAGTTGATCGACCCGCAAACCAATTTAAAGGAATCTTGTATGCGTGCGACTTCAGGAAGAGAGAACGTAGCGCAACAAACTAATAATGGCCACCTTGACCATGCAGATGCTGGACTGCAAACTTACTCGTGGCAGTTTGTCAACGTCGTTACGCAAAAGAACACTAACGCTATGTCGCATACCAACATGGGAGTTGCCACTGGACCATCGCTGGAAATAGCAACTGTCCCTGCACCTCAAGAAAATCCATGCCAGACAACAAGAGATTTGTACCGACAACGACTTCCACCGTGCGGCGCTCTGATGCAAGCGAAATGTGCAAAGGTTTGCACGTATCCGATACAAACGCGACGAAGCGTTCAGACGAGTCCCATCATGTCTTAGAACCAACCAACAAGCGACAAAAACTCGAGGACGACAAGCAAAAACAAAAAAATCGATCCAAATCATCCAGATAAAACTGTCCCATCATCAATGTAAAACGATTCATTGTCAATCTAATTCAAATTTTACAGAAAGTAATCTAAATTTAACAGTAAATAAACATGTCAACAATTCTTATAAAGTTGTCGCTCAACTTAAACCATTAGTTACGCTGGATATAGAAAATTTATGAATACGCATAAATAAAATACAAATATATAATTTCCAATATTAATTAATATTGGTACCTAATAAATGTCAAATCCAATAACATTTGTCCAACAGCAATTTCGAACTTTTTGCTTTTGCAGAACGTTTCACAGGCTGGTGGACACTTTCAGCACTTTGTGATGGCAAGTAATTCAAGTAAGAGAAAAAAAATCGACAAAATAATAGTTCACTATTTTCAACCTAACGTTCATGACAAACAATTAGTGCCAATTGCAATTAAGGAGCTGGGTGGAATAACGGTGTAACTCCAAAAATGTAGTTTGAGAACAGACAAAAACTTCCGACACCTTCAAATTGACGATTAAAAAAAAAAAATTCCTGCAAACTGTCGGCAGGCCTCAAGTTACGGGCCAATTTAAAAATTCATTTACACCGTTATTCGAAATTGCTAATTTAAATGCACCGACGCCATTTTCCAAAGATCAGTATCTTTTTCATTGTTTTGGAAGGGAAGCGAACAAGTGAAACAACCAGGAAGTGAAGCGACAAAAAGAAAGAAATCACACAAAAATTTGATTTACAATAGTTTTCCATATTCATGCTCCGAAAGTCCGAAAGTGCAAATTATAGGCAACCCAGCGTCTTTATGCTATGGACTGGTCTAAAACGATTCAATTAATGCATTTTAAGGAACAATGAAGAAAATAGATTTATGCAGCTTTTCCACCCAACTCCTCAATTATGTAAATTGTATGATTTTTTGTGAGGTTATATCTGTGGTGACAAAAGAGCAAAGATCATGAATGCGCCGGCTTATTCATCACTCGTTTCGCATCAACTTTTAACTTCTACGATCACGCCTATCATTCCGCACTTCCTTCACTCTACTGACCTAGCCCCTTGTGACCTTTGTTTGGTTCCCCACAACGAAAGCTCAAAGGCAAATGATTTGATAGGGTAAGAGGAAATTCAAACGGTTATCGCGGGATGTGCTGAAGAGAGTACAAAAAATAACTTCAAGAAATGAGCTTTGACGCAACGTCATTACAATGATGTTTATTCATCCTTCATCGCTTTGTCAACAATTCAGCACTTTTAAACAATTTAAAAATGTGGGAAACTTCAACGTTAGTAACAACTACACGCTGTGTTACAAATGATACAAAAAATAAGAGAAAACATTTCCTCTTGCAACGCAGTAAAAACCAAAAATAATAATAATAATAATAATTACTGCATAAATTAAAAAATTCATTAATATAGCAACATAACACAATTGAAAGCGCACCTATTTTTAAAAAAATAAATGAAAACAAAACACACCAATAAAAATATTACAAACGAAATGATGGTTCATAATTCATCTTCAAAATCGTCTACTAAATCGTCGTCGTTACTAACCGGCTTTTTGTCGATGTCCTCCAGAGAAACGGTCTCGATACGCGGGGTGAGGATTTTCTCTGTCTTGTCCTCTTTCTTCTTCTTCTTCTTTTTCTCGACTGGGATGTCAAACTTTTCCCACGTCATCACCGCAGCTTTCCTCAGCTTCACTTCCACCTTCGTCGCCGACATCGTCACCGAGCTGTTGGCAACGTCAATTACCTTGCCATGCAAACGAATACGGTTGATGAAATATACATAGATACATTTATCGCTTCGTAACGTCAAAAATCTCGTTTTGAAATTAACGTTTTAAAACACTATTGCCAAATTACTGTTTACATGACACATGAGCTAGGCCCTTGAGCATGAACAATAATAGTCTCCCCAATAAGTGAAATACATATATATATTTTATTTTTTACCTTACGTCAACTTACAATTGGAAAAAGTAACTAGTTATTTCACTTACCCCTTGTAATATAAATTCGGCATCGAATTTTCCTCCCCCGCCGAAGCAAAGAGAAACTTGCAATTTAACTGGGCTGGCCTTGACGTACGATTGCTCTGGGTCCGTGCCTTTGGCATAAATGGAGACATAAACGAACGTTCCCGTTTGATGCCAGTCATATCGGCAATCTATCTTTTTCTGACCCTCATCCTGTCAACGTTTTCAATTATCCGTCAAAAATCAACCAAAAAAAGTTAAAAAGAAAACACTAACTATTATCAAAACAAACAAACAAACAATTACTTTATGTTTCCTCCATATGTGTGATCCCGAAGTACAGCCTTCTTGTTCCAAAAAATTGTTGAACTCGGTGGTCTTTTTCTGACAGCAGGACCAAAATTTTAATCTGTAACAACACAAAAGTGAAAAACAATCAATGTAACACTGTTCAATGAGCATTTTTTTTTTCGATACAATGCTGTTTTCATTTTACAGCAAATAGCAAATAGACACTTAAAGTAATTGATTAGTGAACCAAATCACCAATACATTCCAATTTTACGATGTACATGTACAATTGAGGAGTTGGATGGAACAATGGCAAGTTGAGACATTTTTATGCAGTTATTCCTTAAAATGAATAGCTTGAATCGTTTTAGACCAGTCTATAGCCAAAGAGCACTGGGTTGCCTATAATTTATCACTTTTGAAGTTTTCGGAGCAAGGCTATGCAATGCGACTATTTGTAAATCATAAATATTTTGTGATTTCTTTTTTTTTTGTCGTTCCACTTCCTGGTAGTTTCACTCGGTCGTTTCACTTCCAAAACGATGGAAAAGACCGTGATCATTGGAAAAACAGCGTCAATGCATTTATAAATTAGCACGATTTTTGGAATAACGGTGTAATCGCATTTTTAAAATAAACCAGAACTCCTCAATTATCCTCAACATTTCTTCAACTAAAAAAAAATATCTCTCCTTACCCTTCATGAAAAATAGGAACACCGGGATGATAGGCACAGATTGCTATATTGCTAACTTCTCCTTCGTAAACCTAAATTATAAAAAAAACCATCAGTAATCCTGTTAAATCGCGTTTCGAGATCGTCGTCAAACATTCGTACCGCTTTGCATCCTGCGTTTTTGCATGTTGTTCCAATTTTAATCACCTCTTCTTCTTCTACAATAAATGACAGTTATTTTAATCATCTCGATTTATCTTGATCATTTAATTTCCTTTCAAACATTTTATGGACTCACTCTTAACTGGGCTTTCGGGCGAAGGTTCCTCTTCTTTGCTATTCTCGAGCAATTGTTTAAGTGAGGATGCGATCGTTACACTCAGTGGAACAGTTGGTGTATCCGTCGCTGGACGTGGTTTGCGATCTACTACTTGTTTTTGTGGTTCACAAATAATTACCTAAACGTTATGAAATACCGTTTAGCTAACACTCTTAACAAGATGAACAAAAACGTTTGTCACGTAGCAAATGTTAGTCACCTCGTCGCATTTTGATTTATCGACTTTTGGTCTCTCGGGTTCGGGAGGTTTGGTGTTGTTGTGAAGTCCTCGAGTGCATCCCTGAAATACGAAGAGAAAATGAAAACTGATCGAACGAAAACACCGGCACGACACAGGCGACGTTTCGATTTGTCAACTCGCCTTGATGTTAAGAAACTCGGTGAAATCGGTGCATTTCTTGTTGCAACACGACCATCCTTTGTAAGCATCGTGAAAGAACGGTTCACCGGGATGATAAATGCATGCCTCTGAAATACCAAAAACATACACTTCACTTTATTAAAAACATAAGACTTTTTACATATTTAATGACCTACAAATATATTTGTTGTACTCTTATTATGGGTATTTTTCATTGACAAACACTAGATGAATATAAATACCTGGATTATTTTCTTGTTCGTCGTATTGTTTAGTGCACCCTTTGTTGTAACATTGCAATAACGTTGTACCACTCATTCTCTCACTCACTATTTAAAATACACCCAAAAAAAAATAAATATGTGAAATATGGGACACGAGGTCTACTGAACACAGATGTTCTTATAACATCGAAATAGTAATAGTGACAATGTTGGCACTTCACACACACTGGTTTAGATTAATACTACGTTACATGACGCGACGATTTTGACATATTAATGACAGCAATCCATTTTATTTACCTCAAAATCCAGACGACTAAACACGAGGAGCTAATATGGCTTTTTTTAAATCCCACGTTTTCTCGTTAAAGAAAAATCCATCTGGTATTTTCTCGAAACTACTAAAATTAAACTTTGAATTAACCAAAACGTGAAACGTTTAAACCGGTGAAATTAAAAAAAAAAATTATTATTTTTTGTTGTGATATCATTTAATTTACAAAATTAAATAAATTTAAGAAATACTGTATTTTGAAGGCAAACAAAATATCTCGTTTTATAAAAGGCTCGAAATTTGATTGTCGAGCTTGTCGAGCCTGACACATTTTATGTTGAGCTTTAAATAAAATATTTATTAAAATATGTATAAAAAATACTTATAAAACAAAAACGTTAAAACATTTGTAATGTTTTTATTACAAAAACTTTAATGTATAGCAATAATATTTGTAATGCTTTAAATATATTAAATATTACTGCAATTAAAATGTTCAATTTTTGTTTATGTATTTGGACCAACAAAAACATTAAGAACACGTTCACTTTGGACGCTTTTAAACATTTTTAGCGCAAAACCCATCCAAACACAGTCGATCACTCTTGTAACTTACATAGTGGTATACACGTCATCGACTGTGTTTGAACGTTTTTTGCGCTCAAAGCGTTCGAAGCGAACGTAGCCTTCATCTTGTTTGTTCGAGCTTCAGAAAGCTTCCAAGTTTGGGCTCGTTCGTTTCCTTCAAAAATAAATAAATAAATTAAAAGCTCGACGCCAAATCATAGCTCATCAGACGAAAAATTCTTTCCCAAACTTGCAGATCAAAATTTTTAAGCAGTATGTGATCAAAGTTAACACCTATAATCAAAAGCACAACCAGCCAAAAGAAATTCTAAAGAATACATTCATTCCTATTGAATACAAAACTCCCTATGTGACCGACTCTGTCTCAGTTTTGTACAATTTCTAGTTTTCTATTTTACCACTTTTTGGCTGCCTTTTCGGAAACGGCTTTTGTTACTCGCCATCATATCATCATCACCTATGGAAGGATTGACGAAAAGTGCTACTGCTTCTCGTCCCCGGTGGACAATCCTTCCGTGAGATAAATCATGGGTGAGTAGTTTAGATTTATAAATCTAATAATCAACTTGGAATAAATGTTACAGCAAAACAGCGAACTGAGATTTGTAAACAAGGAGGAAACAGAAAATGCTCCGTTGTCAAGAGAGGGGGTAACGCCTACGTTGGATTTGAAGTTCTTTCGGCGGAAGGGGGGGTACTTTGGATTGACAATTAGCTAATCATTAGTTAACTTAGTGAAATGGGAATTGGGTAAATGGATACAAATAAGCTGGGACTTTGATGAGTAGTCATTGGAATTCAAAACGGTTGCTGGCTTTATTTTTTATGTAGCTCTAATTATGTATATGAATCAAATGTATATGTAAACAACAAAAACACACTTAATTCATTATTGTATATAATGAATTAAGCCACCCACTGGTTTAGGTTAGTATGTCCCTAGGCGATCAAAGATGTTAAAAAAATTTATAATATAAACTTGTCTTTTTTGGTTATCTAGGAGTTGATGTTGTTCATTGCTAATAAAACGTGGGGTTGTTGGTGTTGATACAACGTAAACTCCTAGATAAGCAAATAAAAAACAAAAATAAAACACCAGTTTATATTATAAACATTTAACTTTGATATTGTGTGTCAAAACATACACAAAATATGTTTCGAGGGGATCGCTATCATCATGATCAGTTTTATCACGTAAGCTTGTGGGTTTTCATAATATTTTAAATGACAAATTTTACAAATTTGACAAATTTTTATTCTAAAAATACAAATTTTTTTGTTTAGACTGTATAGCCAACTGTTTCATTCAATTGCCGAAACGTCTAACATTGATTCTTCATATATTTATTACTATATTGCCGAAATATTTTTTATTTTCAACAAAATATTTTCAATTGGCATCTGCAATTGGACTCTTGTTTTCCACATAAAATACTACATTTCAGTCATAATCATTTTCCAACTTTCCAGGTAGCCCTCGATTCATGCGATATATTATGCGACACTGCAACAAACAAAACGTTGCTTGGATTTGATTTTGTGATAGAGGTCTTTTGGATAACGCATGCATAACCATGAACACTTTTCGAGTCATTCTAAATGAGCTATTTTAATTTGTGTGGTTTGTTTCCATTTATGGTTCACCACCGAGTCATTATGATGTACACATCATTTGTTGACAATGTTTTTTATTCGTTGACAATGTTTTATTGATTTTTTTTTGGTTTTCTTTCGCTTCAGTGGAGGTTCGTGTTGAGTACGATTATGAAGCCGAAAACGCTGATGAGTTAACCTTGCGGATTGGCGATATTATAACCAATGTTGTCCAGAAAGAAGGCGGCTGGTGGGAGGGTCGGCTGAACGGGAAATTCGGCGTCTTCCCTGATAACTTTGTGAAGGTGAGTAAAGTGATCTTGTGTATGTTGGTGCTCAGAATTGGACACAAACTGCATTTGGCGAGAAAATCGTTTAAATTTGGACGATTCTAGGATGGATCTAGACAAGGGTAGACTAATGTGTGCAGATGGTCTTTGCTCTTAGAAGTGTTACAAAACTTGGGTTGGTGTTTCTCTAATGGGGGCCTGTCATGTACGACTCTTTTCTTGCATCTCGAATGTGTGACATGAGCTTTATGCCTGCAGGTTTCCAATTTAGTAATGGTTGCAACTTTGAACTGCTACACAGCGTCTTGAAGACGAAGACGCTGGTAGGAGTTGCAACTGCATTTTATCGCTCAAAATTCGAAGTTTAATTTTAAAAAAAAAAATTAGGAACAAATTTAAAATTAGTTAACAATTTGTAGTGTATATTTAGTTAATTAATTTTTTCAAAATATTAATTAATGCAGTATGTGCATAGTATTATATGGGCTTTTTTTTTTACGTACGGTAGGCTACTGTAGTTTTTAACACAATTATTTGTTATAGTTACATAAGTAATGGATTATGTATAAAAATTTAAAACCTAGCAAATGTTGTTTGATGCTAAGAATTAATAATTAGTACTTCGTGCGAAAGGATCTGGCTAGACAGGGAATGGTTTTAGGCGACCTTATCATAGGACTACTATACAATTTTTCTCAAATGGTTCTATGTACATACACTATGTAAATCCATGGTGGTGAAAGAAACAGAATCGAAAGAAACAAAAATTGGAAGTAAACAAAATCAAAAAACTTTGTTGTATCTATTGAGTTAAAATTATCTGCTTATAACTACATCAACGGGAATTATTCAGTTACGTGATGTTTTTCAACATCACGTGATCGGACTTGCTCCCCGACTGGGTAGATCCGAAGCGTCTGTCTTCTGTCTTTTTTGTGTCCACTTGGGACAACGTTAACAATGTTCATCTTCATGAAAGAGGGTGTCCCTCTTCGTTGGGCATCACTGTCCACGAGTGGCTCGACCCTCGTTTCTGGAACGTTGGCTGGGTCGTTGCGACCCACATGAATGACCAACAATACCACCTTCCAGACGATTGCAGACACTGATGGTGCCATTTGGTGATTTTTTAACACTGATTGAAGACAATTTCAATCTTTCTATGGTCCACAGTAAAACTTGTTTCACTACAACCGACCAACGATTAATTAAGTTATTCAATAGCGACTCACTTTTCAACCACTCTGTATTATACAAAATTGCAATGGTAGCCTAGTGTGATACACATTAAGTATCTGAGAATTCATTTTATAATCTTGCTTATGGATAACTAGATTTTTTGATTAGCACTTAAGTTATCAACCAAAAAAAGAGAACCGGACTAAATGAGATATTTTTTTTGTATTTCCGGAAAAGAAAATGTACCGTATATACATTTATAGTCAACAGTACAACCTCCATATTTGATGGGGGCGGGGGGATATATGGGGGCTATTGAATGCTGTCAATTACATGCAATTTGTGCCTTAGTTTTTCTTATACAGTACTGGGCATACTACGACAGTATGAATTGTAAATCGGACAAAGTAAGTTTTACAACGACGACTCGAAATATTTTTTTTAGATGAGCTATTTCTCTAATGAAATACTTCATACCATAGCATCTCGTACTGATTAATAAAGTAATACTCCATATTATGTTACCATTTTCTCAAAAATTCTGGAAGTAGCTAGGCTAGTTAGAAACAGCCACTGAGGGGACAATTCGATGTAAAAATATAATTTTTGGTAAAAAGTGTGGCTTATCGCTATCTTGTATGGAACTTTTCGATTAATGAACCCAAAGACAAAACGTGAAAATCAAAACGACACTTTATATCTGAGAATGCCGGAACAAAAAAATGCATAGAATTAAATTATTTCAGCTCTATTTTCGTTTCCATTCAATTAGCATTACGGGAAAACTGGTAACAATGACAACTTTCAATTTACAGCTCTATCCAACTACTTGAGCAATATAATTTTTGTATAAATATAGAATTTCATTGTACTGATCCATATAATTTGTTGTTTTTTTACCTTGATCTGATTGATATTCAGCTTACATCCTGCTGCTGGTAACATCCTCGCTCCCTTATTGCGAGATCATGATTCATAATCATGTCTGAAATACAAAATGATTATATATAACAATATAGAAAAATTATAGCAACACATCATTTTTTCAAGATAACAGGGCTGTATATTGCCATTATAATTAAAATAAACAATAACGAAATGTCGAATATCTTATTTTGTTCGTTGAATCGACGTCTCCGACGTCGCATTCATCTTTCAAATCATCGATGCCTGCCTATTGGATGTTTTATACTGGCTATTAAAGTTTTGGTAAAACAAAAGCGCAGTTGTCGAAAATCAACAACTTTGGGTGTCGCTAACAGGAAGCGTTGCCGTTTCCTTTTTGTGGTTTATCATGAATGGTGGAGCATGGATTTACCTTCCTTGTCCGACGGTTTATCATACTTGTTTCAATTTATTTTGTTGTTAGCTTTGTTGATTCTCATGGGGTCTTGGTGCGGGGTAGGATATTTGATTTCTTGTCTAACGAAACGTCATTTTTTGCAAAATGTGTGCATTTGTCATTTTTTTTAGTTGCTCGATCGATTATATGCGTATATAATATTTGTTGCATATTTTTTTGGTTATTTTGTTACTCTAATGTCTCGAGTGACTTTCTTGAAAAAAATATGCATTATATTACAGGTGATTGGAAAAGATCCAGGCAAACATTGCTCGGATTCAAAATCGAATGGGATTCCACTTCGGACAGGTGACGACTTTAAAGCACTAACTCTGAGAAGTTGTTTGTTACGAACGAGTTTGCAAGTCTGTTTATTTATCTTTTTCCATTGGCTGTTCTAGATAAGAAACGCAAGTGTCGGGTGGTTTACAGTTATCCTCCTCAAAATGACGACGAGCTCGAATTGGAAGTGAACGCGGTCATCGAAATTATCGAAGAAGTCGAGGAAGGGTGGTGGCGCGGGGTTCTAAATGGCCGCACCGGTGTCTTCCCGTCGAACTTTGTGGAGGAGATATTCGATCGGACGGCCAGCACCAGGGAAAGTCGGAGCAGTAAAGACAGTTCGTCGTCGGACACGGCTGATAAATACAGCTACAGAGATAATACCGGTAAATGACTGAATTGGCCGATAGGCAGTGTTGATGTCGGTGCCGTCAACTTAATAAATACTCGATGTGTTTTTATTTCCTAGATTCGGGGAGCAAAGACATCAAGCCCAAACCGGTGCGAGGTGTCGGATTGGGGAACATCTTCCAAGACGAGCATGTGCGGTTAAAATCCACACAAGATTTCCAGCCCGATAAAAAGGTAACTCTAAATTCAGGGTGGCCGATTATTGTTTCACATATGTTCAGTGTTGCCTTTTAAGTGAACCAGGAACCAATAATTATGCAAAATGAAAAGTTGAATGTAGCATGTTCCACTCGAGAATAGCATGTCAATGCTGTTTTGGCAAAATTGGTTTTCTATTATTGAGGTTGCTCACAACCTTTCATTATAAATCAGGAATTATTAATCAATGAACACTTTGATCAGCGTTTAAGGTTGTGTTTCCACTTATAAACTCAGTTTTGGAAAATTGCCAAGTCATTCCAGTATACCGCATAATGTAGTTTAAAAAAGTTGTTTTTTTGTATTTCAATAAACATGTCACATTGTTTGGTATTTAATTTGCTACGTAAATGCAATTGCGTTCATAGACCGCATTCACTTTGTACACTTTTAAGTGCTTTTAGCACGAAAACAGTCAATAACTTGTAACTTACGTAGACCCTACACACGTTATTGGCCTGTTTTTGGACGGTTTTCGTGCTAAAAACGCTTAAAGCGTACCAAGTGAAAACAACCATAGTGTCAAATGAAGTAGGCTTGGTTACAGTGGCGGATTTAGAGCTGAAATTTCATGATATGTTTAAAAACTACGTTGTTTTCATGGCAAATCAAGCTCCAAATGAATGTTTGAACCCATAAAATGTACCATTCAGCTATCTTTGTCTCACTTTTTATGATACAGCATTAAACACGTCGAATGTATACTCGCATGCATTTCAATGGGTTACCGAACTTTTTAACCACACCTTGCATAAAGTAAACCAAGTGCTTAATGGAATGAAACATCATCATCATCATCAATGAACCAATTGCAGAAAAATGATCAATTAAAATTGTTCTTCAACATTGATGATTCACAATCATTGTCATTTTTAACTTATGATTTAAATTGAGCCGCTATTTAAAGAAAATAATGTAAACTTACGATAAAAATGCAATACGTACCAGAATGTTATTTTGCCAGCCACATGTTCAATTTGCATACTAATACACCGCTCTGCTGATTTTGGATTGATTTTGTTTTTGTTGCTAGCAACAGTTTGTCACTCCATATCTTGAATCAATATTTGCTACTTACAACTTGTATTATACACCAAATGTGTTTAGCAATGCACTATTCAACAGATTGGAGGAGAGTAAGCCTTCTATTCAATTAATTATCGTTTCCCATGGTTCACCATGACTTTAGATGATGATATTACGTTAGATTTACTTCAAGGTCTCCAAGCATTTTATTTTTTTTCAGCAAAAATTGAATTTAGCGATTTACTCACTTCTTTGTGTATCGAAGAGTAGATAGTGATCATGGTGTTACGTTTATTTGTACAACTTTGTTTTTAGTTGATGTTTTTTTTCATTGACATCTCTGATGTTATTTTTTTTTCACAGACCATTCCACCTAAGAAACCACCGCCACCTGGTCACATTCCAGTGACCAATGATGCGCCATTATTACCGCCAAAACCAGGTATAGATATACATTTGTTCATAATATTTCGATTCCTTGATGCAAATTTCTCATTGTAATTACTAGCTTGAGGAATGCCTCGAATAACGTTAACAGAGCAATTTCTTGATCTCGTGCTCTTTGATTAGCACATTTTCTTATACGACGATGTTTTTATTTTTGCACCAAATGGCTGTTTTATGCTACGGAAAAATCTGATCTTAAGTTAAATCCTAAACTAAAACATTACGGCTGGGTCTGCATAGATTAACAATTAAAGTCTCGTATTTTATTTATTTATTTATTTGTTTTTTAATTACAATACATATAAAATGTTTCGTTTGTTCAGTTTTATGAACCTATAAAAATTTATTATGTTACTGACACCCAATTACAAACCTCATTGGCTCAGAGCACCACCCAATGAGAGTGAACAGCGCGAAATTTCAAAATTAGTATTTTCAAAGTAAGAGTAGAGAACAAGACTTTTTAACTAGCTATGTGACCGTTGATTGAAGTTGTTTTTTTTTTTACCAGTGTTTGATAATTATACAATATACTTGATACATGTTATTAACGGTGTCTTTGTGTTAATGAACTTTATACTTAATTATGACTTTGCTTTCTGGACCTCGAGAACGAGTTGATTTTGTTTCGATCCATTCTTATGGTGTATGGAAAATCAATCTTCGTTTCAGGGTTTTTTTGGGTTGGTGCTTGAGTTTTTAAGTATAAAATTAATAGCACTAACGTGGGGATTGCTGTATTTATCTAACAGTAGAACACCAAATGTTGAATTGTTTTGTTTTTCATCGTAATGAAGAAACCATTGTTTCACACTAAGTCCTGTTTCTAGGCAGCTTGTTTGTGCCATATATTCATTTCGATTTTCATGCATTTGAACCAAATAGCCTACATACAAGCATGAGAACGTTCTTATTCATCTTGCATTTGAATGTCTTTTTCCGTGATTTGTTTTCATTGTAGCACCAATGTAGGATTTATGTTTATAATCTTATTTGTTCTGTATGTCGCATCTTAACATGCGCAACTTCTACTCTACTTTCCGATGAGAAAAAAATTGTTTTATTGGTTCCAACAATTTAAATGAAACTGCATCAGCTGCTTATAAACTGTTTGTTTGAAACCAAAACTATTTTTTTTACATCCTAAATAATAAAACGATAAGAATTTCATCGTCTGTGTGTGTCTGGCATGTTATTGGCTAAAAATGTGCATCGACATACGACGTCATATGACAAGGCATTACATGACACACAATGTAATGGGTTTTTGGAACCCCACCACAAGGCAACCTTGCAAAGAACGTACAAAAAGTGGTTTTCATGTTGTGGTAGGATTCATTATTGCTACACGTAACAATGTTGCGGGGCTACTTGAGATAAAACAATGAATTTCGTAATGAACACAGAAAAACTTTTCTCTTCATTCCCTTCATTTTTTGGTGGCCTATTCACTAGTTTTGAGTAAATAAATAATCAATCATATTCTCTGCATTTAAAAAATTTGTTTAAAATTTTGTTGCAATGTCGATGTATAGGTATAATTGTGCATACTTAACGCAGTGTTATACATGCACAACTTGCGGGTTTCATTCAAATTTGTTGCCACCTTTCATTGTAACACTAATAATTAACCTTAAATTTGTTGTGCATCTAATCTTCATTGGGGTTTTATAAACGAAGTTGCATACACTTGGGAGTCTCGGATTACAAACAAGTTGCAAATTTTATACATCAACTATCGCGATTGTAGTGCCATTTTTGAAATGTTTGCCAAATTAAGAGTTGGTTTCCTACTTTTACTCTTTCCTTGCATCCTGCAGATTCCCAATCTCTTCTTGACATTATTTCTTGTGATTGGATGAATCCTTGAGCATCGATTGTTTGCCTTTCACTTTGCAAAAGCTGTAGCCAGGAACTAGACATCCCGGACTTGTTCTGGTCTTCACCGCATCTGCCTTTCAGATGTTCATCCGGCACGTCGGAAATCGACTTACAGTTACCGTTCCACTTGCTCAGCAATCAACGCTATTCTTCAGTCAATAATGACGATAAGAATCAAACGCTATGAGACAAGATTTCTCGATCTGTCGGGTCTTGACCAACTTATCTAATATGCTGTTGAAGGGTAGGGCAGTTGGTGCACCTCTCAAACCAAATACCTACCTACCAAGATCTCCAGTTTTACAAGTTGTTGCTCACGAGTTGGTCAACGGAAATCAGTAAGCAATGCTCAACAAGGAAGAATTGGAACAGGAAAGCGGCTGTGTCATGCCCCGAAAAGATCCAGACTTCACGCCAAGAACAACTTCCGATGTTTGACATTCAAAATTCGAACGTGTTGCTGCTATCTATCTTACGCTAATCTTTTGGCTTATAAGCTGCAATTCATGGTGTCAGCGTTTGATTCGTGCTGTTTTTTGAGATTTTACAAAAACAAAGACTCAGAATCGAGGCTTTTGTCGAAAACCTTTCAGGCAAGCAAAACAAAAAGATAGGTGATTTGTTGATGGTAAGGAACAAGTACATTAAATATGCCTTATATAGTTTCGCTTTATGCGATTTTTGAGTGATATGATATTCGATTTATGTGAGTTTTGATGAATTCCGTTTTCAATTTCTGCAATTTTTGTTACATTGGACTTGTACGGTTTTTGATTTATACGGTTCTCACGTTATCCAATATTTGTACAGTATATTAAATAAACACCTGTAAATTAGGGATGCCGAGTACTTAAGTACCGAATACTCAAGTACACGTAACAAGTACATTTTAAGTACATTTTCAGTACTTGGTACTTGTATTTAAGTACTTTGTAATTATGCAGTACTAGGTACTTGTATTTAAGTACAAACTACAGTACTTGTTGACCGAACGAAGTGAGGTCTATGTTTCGAGAAGTAGGACGGAATGGCAGTCGTCTGTGTGTGTGTCTGTGTGTCTGTGTGTATGTTTGTTCCGCGATAACTTACGAACGCTTCTACGGATTCACTTCAAACTTGCACAAGTTA
>JAQIWH010002944.1:0-22005 GCA_034695005.1 Cryptops parisi | reverse complement strand
ACCAACTAATCTGGTACGGCCTAGATACGTTCCGGAAAAGTTGGCCGCAAAGCGAAAAGTCGTATAACGAATCAATTATTTTGATCAATTATTTTTCATTATTGACAGCATTTTTTTTGGCTCTATAACGAAACTTTGTAGGCCGTAAATCGAATGAGTGCCATAATTAAAAAAGGCCGTTATAACGAAATACCGTATAAAGAGCGGCCGTATAGCGAGGTATAGGTGTATTAACTTTGCTAGTAACGTATACATTACCGTATATTAAATGATGGAATGACAAACTCAATGCACAAATAGAGTTGCTTACAACTTAATAATATGAAAATTTTGAGTGACAAATATTTTAATTTTAATGATTTGTGTATGCATTTCTCATATTTACCTGGTAAGTTTCGACATAAAGGATATTTAGGAACTGTCACTCCTCGTGTTGCTTGCGAAAAAAATGCTGGCAATACAAATACAAAACAGCTCACTATTAAGTGCATGTTGATTCTTATTTTCCTCAGCCAAAAGAAGTGGTAAAGTATACTGATGTTGTGAATACTGTTTCTATTTCACACGTAGGAGTTTATATAGTGAAGAAATACTAGATAGATAGATCAAGTGATCATTTCCGTGCATATAAAATTTCTGGCGTTTTAATTGACCAATTTTATTTACCAGCTGTACTTCTCGCTTAAAGTGGGTTTTCCGAGTTTTTCAAAAAACTGTACCTAGTGACACGTAGCATGTTCACGTCTATACTTTTCTCATGCTTAAAATACCAGAAGTTTATGACGTCATCAAGCTGCCCATCATTGTCATTTGTGTAAACCTTTTCGCCGATGTTCTGGTATATTTTCCGCCAATTTGTATATGCTTTATATTAACTTCACTTGTGAGTGAGTTGTGAGTTTCTACATACAAAAAGAGAAACCTGTCTAACGTTAGTTGGTATTGTTTTTTTTTTAAACGAGCACTTGATTTTTTGTTTGGATTTCGAGTTTTGTTCGGATTTCGAAGCCAGAATTCATTCGATTTTTTTTTTTTATTTCAAGTGGTTCGTAAATCGTTCGGATCTCACAAGTCCAATGTACTTTTGTTACTAGTTCCATTATAGTGTCATAAACCAACATAAAATGTTGGTCTGACTTCAAGGGGGCTGATTTTCTCTAGGTACTTTAAAACAGGTACTTTAGACAGGTTTTTATTTTTCTGCATAATAAAAACCCTATTCCATTTATCTCATCGTCAGCTCATTCTGCATTTTTTAATTAAATTTCTTGTGACTGCTATATGACATACCTTGTCGGAATTCGGTTTAGTCGTAAAACCATAGACTAAAAAGATACATTGAATTTTGATTGAAATATCATCGAAAATAAAATGGCATTACATTTTTAAAACTGAAGTTTCAGTAATTTCAATCCACTAAACAGATAAGTTTATGTATCTATTTATATAGTTATTGATAAACGGTAAATACCCACTTATCTACCCATCAACAAATACATTAAAAATCCGCTTAGTTTCACTTTATGCAAAATTTAGATTTATGTGATCTTTGAGAATTTGATAATATGCGTTTTGAGTAATTCTATTTTAGATTTCTGCAAATTTCTATATATGCCAATTTTAAATTATGCGAATTTTGATTAATGCAAATCTAGATTAATGCGATATTAGAGTAATGTGATATTTTATTTCTGCAAGTTTCGATTCTATTTACGCGTTTTTTTTTTACATTGATCTTATGCGGTTTTCGATTTATGTGTTCTCACTTCATGCAATTTTTGGTACATTGGAATATATAATGCATATTCCCATAAACGTTAGTATACGTTCAATTCCCAGCTCACTCACAAATTCACTCACTCGCAAGTGAAGCTAAGCATAGTATAAAGCGTATAATAAGTAATATGCAAATTTTGTACATTGTACCATATGAAAAAACACTTTTTAAAACATTAAAAAGCACTTTTAAACAACACATTCAAAACGCACCATTTAAAAAACACTTTTACTTACAAAGAAAAACCGCTTTACCTGAAGTCCAAAATTTATTCTGACATTGCAGTGTGGGGGCGATGTTGTCTCGTATCGTTTGCAAAGACTACGAGTGGTATAGAACCGACTAGTCCGAATTATCTTTGATTGAACCATGACATTGAACTATTAATAGTGGTTTTCGTAGATTGAAAAAATCCCAAGCAATTGATTGTATTAATCTGACGATAGTTTTTATTTGCTGGAGTATGATTTGAAACAAAATCCAATTCAAACGACACTTTGATTTGTTGCTTTTGATTGAAAATTTGATTTACATTTATTATACTTTTGTTGCACTATTACAAATACACGGTTTACATTTTGAATAGATCAGTATTGACAGTTAATTGACACTTACTTAATAAGTTTGTATTACAAAATGATTTATTTTCTCATTGGACTTTTCAATTTATGAGTTCTCACTTTATGCGATTTTTGGTATATCGTATAAAATATTTTCCAATTTAACGACACTTTTTTTGGTGCTTTGCTTGAAAACTTGATTCAGATTTATCGTTTTATTATACTTTTCTTGCACAATTACAAATGCACAGTATATATTTTGAATAGATCAATATTGACAGTTCGTCGATATTTACTTCAGTAGGCCGCTTGTATAACAAGATTCAGAACGGAAAAGATGAGGTGCATTATCCATCAGATAACCATGTGTGGTTGAACACAATTCAGTTCTCGGATCCTGAAGACCACTGCAAATATTACATCGATTAGATACGTTACTATAAATGCGTGGAAATGTTGTCTATAAACTCATATTTTAAACTGGATATTTAGGCCTTTTACAGATTTTTATTAACTGGATATTGAGCGCAAAGATTGATTTGATGATAGTGCAATCGCAATGCATGTAAATGAACGTTTCGCACTAAAATCTGCTTGATTTCACCAAAAATTGTGAAATTATTCTATTTGAGCTAGAATCCTTGAAACACTTACGTATCATCGTCTGGATTCACTCGTTCGATATTAATATACATGATATGAACGCTTCCCGTGTCTCTACATTCTTCGTAATTCCAGCGCCACTTTACCGAGGGTTCGTACGTTACGGAGATGTGTTTTATTTGTCTAAGTTCGGTCCTGGATGAATACGATACTTTAAGAGGTTTTTCTTCGTTCCCCCTGAAAGAATAACGAGTACGATTTTACGATCAATAAACTCTGTATAATATTGAACTTGATGAGGCTGCACTTTTTTTTACTATGTTTAAAAATAGTATGTCATTTACAACAGTTTGTAACTTAATGAGTGACCTATTGATTGACCTGTTGGATTGTTATACAATTCTCAAATGTGTATTCAATGTTAATTTACTTTAGCTCTAAACAGATAATTGGAACTGAGTAGAAATAATATTCATACCCGACTTCTATTTTAGCCGATCCGTGAATCCAAATATGTAACCAACCATTTCTATAAATATGACTCCGCGGAAATATTTGGATATCGTAAACGTAACCTGCAAAGATTAATTTTGATATTCAGTATTTTTGTTAATGCAAATGGTAGCATATTTTCGAGTAAAGTTAGTTTAGTGCGGCTAAACCTTCGACTTATTCATAGTTTTTTTTTCCGTGAAAATCTCGCATAAACAAATTTCCATGTAATAGAAAAAGTTGATGGTAAACATCGTTTCAACCACTCGTGAAGTTCACAAAACATATAATTGTTCAAAGCAATTAAAAAACCGACTACAATAAGACAAAACAGCGCCATCGGTTATGGCGCCCCCTTTTGGCGAAGGCGTTTCAAAATTTCATGGAACAAAATTTCAAGTCGATCACCAAAGTTTAGTCCCAATTAGACCAATAGATACTGAGTAATCGATGTACATAAAAACTTGAAGATAGAATCCAATAAAGATCAAAAGTTCGAATGGTTAAAAGTTCCAAAATCAAAGTCGCAAATGATTTAAACCCCGAAAAAAACATTCTAAATAAATAATAGAAAAAGAATAATTTTTAATAATGTCTAGGCATTTTACTCAAAGAAAAATATATAAGAGATAGTTCATTAAAAAGAATAATATTGCTAAAGATATCTTTTTGCCTAACACACTGTCTGAGTTGTTGTGAAACGAAAAAGTATAAGATAATACGTTGTCACTTTGGGTTTTTTATGTTTTCAGGTCTAGAACACTTGATTTGTTGTTTAAACACGATCACAGGTGACTATGAATAAATCGATATTTTCACATAGGGTCAAACATTGGGACAAACTGAGGTCTTAAACAGCCTTAAATAAATTCGAGACGGATTGTCTCAAAAAATCGGGAAGTTTGGTCACTTGATGTTTAAGGGAGTTGATAGCATTTGACATATTTACTTGGGGTGGCTTCAAAACAAGAAATGTTTTCAGCTACGGTTCCATTAACGTCGATGCAGTCATAATGTTGGAGTATGTACAAGAAATAATCAGGTCGAATGATAGGTGGTGTTTTGTGACATAAGACTACTGTCGCTGCTTGACGTACTCTGGAAATAAACAAATGTCGATTAGTTGAAAAACCAATGTAAAAACCATGATTTTTATAATCATATTTAAAGAATTTACATTTCATTCTGTATATATAACGGTTCCACTCGAACTTCTTTGATTGGAACCAGAATTTTCTCGGTACCGTTACACACTTGACCCCACGGCCCGTCATATTTGAGTGAACATAACCAAAAAAGTTGAGTTGGTTGTGCTGTAAACGTTATGGGCCGATATAGTCCAACTAGTTGTTTAATGCACTCTCCTACCCTTAAAAATAATAACACGCTATATTAATTTTAATCACGATAGTTTAACTTTTATTCGATTTGATTATGTGACAGTCAATCATATTAACGGTACACAAAACAACCATTGATTCTTACCGGACGATCAATTCGAATCCCACCTCTGTCGCCGCCATTCCGAATTGCATATAAATCGTTGCGGGTATCATTGGTTGTTTGAAAAGCAACACCTCGACAGTATACTGATAAGCTGCAAATATTAATTTACATTTAATATGAGCAGAACATGAACATGTGTGAGATAGGTAATTCCGAGACACGGATAGAATATGGTCTACAAAAACACAGTAAGACTATGTAAATCTTCGATATGCAGCCACACAACCGAGAAAATAGTAGATTTCTCACCACAAAAGTTTTCCTTATCTAAAGTGACGAGATAGAACTGACGATTCACTTTTCCTGTTGGTACCATGTGATCGGCAAAATACCCCATTTCGACACATTTACTTCCATCTTCACCACAAGTGTTGCACTTGCTAGCGATAAAGGATTTATAGTTGACACATTCATGCCCCACAAAACGACAGGGTGAGTCCGAGTTAATCAATGAAGAAACATAATACTGTAAAGCTCGCCAGTGATTGCAGCGACTTCCTAGAAAGAAATTATTTTTCATTAAATCAATCGTGTGAAGTTTGACATAGTGAAAGTAATTTTCTTGTCAGGAAGAATTATCTTTTATCGAATGTCTTTCAGAATTCATAAAGGATGTTGGGGGATTTGATAAATTTCAGTTCATACGTAAATGATTATAAAAATGTAATTTACATCAGAAGTTTTTTCTTACCATTACACCCAGGTTGATTATTTATTCCGTTGGGGTAGAAATCAACATGTCCTACAGGTTGCATCAATCCGTATCCATAACCTTTACAGTGGAAAATAGTTGAAAAAAATAATTTTACAAATAATTTTAGTATTTAAAATTAAGTATGGATATTTTTATGTTCACTAGTTTAATAAAAACGAAAGTAGCGTGCAACGATTAACAAACGAAAAAAAATAGTATATATATTATTTTAAAGCTTCCTTGTAAGATTAATCAGTAAGATTAACATATTTTACGCACAAAATTCTGCACAGTATATAAAATATTTTTTCCTAGATTGACTGCATATTTTTATTATTTTATTTTATTCTATTTCTATTTTTTCTTTGAAACTGTGGGGTGCTTATAAGTTAAGCTGCTTAGAATTTTTAATACTTTTTATGTGAAAAAGGTCTTGCTGTATCAAGCTATGTTCATCAAAATAGGGGACCATGCTGTTCATGTTTTGTTTTATTTTTTAAATGTTTTAATATATTAAAAAAAAATTTTTTTAAAATTTTGAAAACATGTTAACTTTATTAAACTTTGTTAAAAATGCCACACTTAAACCAATGCTGGTAACTTAAAAAAAGGCACAAAATGACATACTCTCTTTTTCATATGGGTAATATTTGTAGGGCCTGTTACGGTAACTTTTATAGGTATCTGTGTGAATCACATCGACATACTGAGCGTCAGTATGATCTAGCCTCATATGTTTCGGTGTTCTATCAAACAGAGGTCCCATTGGATCAAGCGCTACAGTAACAGAACAAAGGAATTAAACATCGGTTGATTCTAAATCAAGTGAAGTCTCTGTTGTAATGCGTCTACTTTAGTGTTTGGCTTTAATTGACTAGGTTTCTAGATACTTGCTACTGAAAACATTTCTGTATAACCGGTTCATAAAAACAATCAAACACAATATCACTGAATTTTGCTGATGGTGCAGTATGTGAGTTCAGTGCTGATGATACAGTATATGAGTAAGTTATATTACCTGATATTCGACCGATATTTCCATTGGTTCTTTTTCCAGCATAACCGGCTGCGTGAGCTCCTAGGCTGTTACCAATGATGTGAATGTCGTCAAGGTAGATCAAACGACATTCGTCCTGTCATTAAATGACAAGTTTACATGTAATACTTTAGATTCCATACATTTTGTTATAATAAACGACATTTACCACTAAAGTTTTAATGATGAGCCATATTTCACCACCGACCACCCATGAGTTTGCTACACGCTGTTTTATAAAAACGTTCTTGGTTCCTCCAGTCCAGTCAACCATGATCACATTGACAGGAAACTTTTCCAAAAAACCTACGGCTAACTCCTGCCACGTGAATGTAAAATGTAAAATATCTTATAAACTAAACAGGAACACTTAATTTCTATTAATTAAACACATTTTTTTTTACCATTAATGACTCGGGACTATCCTGATCAAAACCGTGAACTAAAAACTTCACGGGATGGCTTGCGTTAAAAGTTGAGTTATTAACTCCATCGCAGTCGTGGGCTTTGAGGTACTCAGTATTATTTCCCGGTTTATTTTCTCTGGTATATAAACGAAACCTGGTGTCAATAATACTTCTTGGTAAGGGAAAGTATACATCTATTGCAGGTCTCTTGAAGACATCAGTGAAGTTTTTATGATTGAATATTCCCAATTCTGAATACTCCACTTCACCTAAACATTTATTAAGTTTGGAAGTAAATCATGAATGGAAAAACTCATGCAGAAAAATGTTACGTATATACAGGGGCTATTTATAAAAGAATGATACAAATTTACAAACGCGTATTTTCTGCATTTACGAGAGAATATCACAAAAGACGTTTCATTCGTGATTAATAAAATAACAAAATGATATAGACACACTATGTATGTTAGTTTAAAAGTACACTTTTTATAGATTTATACACATATTCGTTTAATGTTTGTAAATACTTATTGGAACGTTTGATCAACTTTTCGATACACCTGGCGAAATTCAGTTTTGTGCAATCATTTCAGGCCCATCGTTTTTACAATTTCATTGGTTTGGAATCTTTGTCGTACAATTTCGTTTGTCATTTTACTGAAAACATGGTTTTTTTCGTCCGCTTACCACTTGTTCAATAAAATAACAGGCAAAATTGAAAGACGACAATCGCAAACCAACTGTGAAATGGTTGGTGGCTCTGAAATGGTTGCACAAAACTAATTCGTCAGTAGAGTATCAAAATATGCTCACACATTCACATATTCCTTTAAAGGCATTAAAGAAATATGTGTATAAATTAATAAAAAGCGTTCCTTTACGCTCATGATGTGTGTGTATATAATTTTCTTATTTTTTTAGTAAATTTATTGTTATTTTTTTTTTTTAAACTTAGTAGTGACAAAAAAGTGGTTAAAATAACCCAGTTCAAATGACAGGTGCCTAGCGTTATCGTTAGCATAGGCTAAGGACGACCTAGTTGTCCTCTTTGTGTGTTGGTAATCTGATAAATCTGTTTCTTTTGTCCCTTGGGTGTCCAAGACTTCCTAAGTGAGTCGTTCAGGTATTGTCAATTGAAATTTGGTGCGCATGAATGTCATTGGATGGTGCTGAGAACCAATGAGGAATCGGAAACAAAATTACTTTCGGGTTTTGTTTAAGAGATATGATCAAGAAATTTTTGTTTGAAGGGAAGACAAAGGTTGTTACATGTTTGTTGGTGACTCGTTGAACCCAGCTTTCTTAAGGAGTAAAATAAATAATCCCAGAATCATGCCTATATACTGTTAGTTAAAAATTAATACGATGAACGTTATATGCCAGTATATAAAAAGTATGCTTAAATAGAATTTTTAATGTACTTGTACGCTTTATACAGTATTAGCATCACTTGTTAGTGACTTTTTTGAGTTTGTGACTGAGTAACCTGGGAAATGAACGTATAATAATATATATAAACGTTTATGATAGTACACTATATAGTGCAATGGACCAAAATCGCATCAGTTGAAAACCGCATAACTCGAAAACCGCATAAGTTCAATGTGACAAATAATTGCACCAATCGAATAAAAAATTGCAGAAATCGAAAATGGAATTACTTAAATAATAATTAGAATATCGAATTAATGTGACGTTCCACAAAGGATGA
Source organism: Cryptops parisi (assembly GCA_034695005.1). NCBI lineage: Eukaryota > Metazoa > Arthropoda > Chilopoda > Scolopendromorpha > Cryptopidae > Cryptops > Cryptops parisi. Next base: position 13,216 of record JAQIWH010002944.1, on the reverse strand, counting down.
TGTTTTCTGATCACCTGTGCTGTAATTCTGATGGCTGTTTATCAAAGAGTGCTTTCACTTTGGGCGCTTTAAGCGCTGAAACCGTCCAAAGAAAGTTTGCGGTGACCGGGTTTTGTCCTCTGCTAGCTAGGGACTAGAAGAGAACCGACCACCTCCCAGGTTCGTTTCTCGACGTCTGATACTGCAAATTATGGCGCCGCGACTGTGACGCAGTCGACCGCATGAGTACAATGCGACGTTAACTTACTTCCTCAACACTATACCTGCTGCTGGATACCAGTTACTCTCCTTTGGCTTGATCCGCTCAGCCCGGCTTTCTTCGCAACACCTCGGCCGTCTAATCTGCCATGCGGACATCATCTCCTTTTGTGTTATAGTGTTTTATTTTGTTGATTTATTTTTATTTTTTTATTTTTTTTTTTGTTCATTTGTTGGTGCCTTTTTATTCATTGTTCGAATCACTCATTTTTTTTATACTTATAGTTCATCTCTTTTAAGACAACAGTGTATTACATTGTGCAATTCTCATTCTAGTAATATCTTTCAAACTTCTCTTTTATTATTTAAATGCATTATCAATTTTTATATATGATTTTGTTCAAACTTTTTTTTCATTTTTTTAATGCATTTCTTCTTTTTCAAAGTTTAATATGATCTTGTATTTGTTTTGTTTGTTTGTTGTATTGTCCTTTATTCATTTTGGATGTTACTTAAAATAAAAAAAATAAATAAATACTACCCCTCCTATAACGTAAATCCGCGTCCCACAAGTTGACAAAAAAATTACAAAATGACTTGAAAAATACTGCGAGAGGGAGGACACCTCTTCCCTAGAAAGGGCGTAACATACAGCCTAGAAGGAATGTGTTACGCCTGGGGCAGCTAGTTATTTAAAATTTAACAATGAGAGTTTCGTGAAAATTAATTTCAAGGTCAATGAAAATAGCACCATTGGAAAGGCAAACAATCAATGTTTGTCTAACACATTTGTTCGTCACTGCCTTTGTTTTCATAATATTTTTTTGTTACGATAAATGACTCACCTTGTATATACAGTATTTAAAGCGTATTCTTAAAAAAACATTTCATATAATACTTTTATATACAGTACTATTTTTACATACAGTACCACTTTTACATACAGTACTACTTTTATACAGTATATGTTACCAGTTTTTATTGTTTGTTTTAGTTCGTATGTTTTATAACCCTCGTGGCCGATTGAAAGAATAATAATAATAACAACATACAGGCTGTTTCGGGACCTCATTGACAAACTTTTAGGGCATGTAAGAGAGTCTAAAAGAAACGTTAAGTTAACGCAAAAATCGTGTCACGTGATATTAGACGCTCGATATGTTGCCTGGTAAGCTCACCTGCAATACACACATGTTGTGTGGACAAGTTCTGAACCGACAAAGTCTACGGCCAGTTCGGAGCGGCCAAATTGCAAAGTTCACCATTTTCCCCACAGTATTGCAGATGAGCTCATCAGGCAAAAAATCGAGCGTGACACGATTTTTTCCTGAACTTTTTGTATAGAAAATTTTTTTTTCTTTTGGTCTTCCCTACATGCGCTAAAAATTTGTCGACGAGATCCTAAAACACCCTGTATGCAATAATGTATACAGGGTTTACTAAATGATGGAATGATAAACTTAACTCACAAATAGGGTTGCTTTACAACTTACTAATAATAAAATTCTAACTGACAAATATGTGAATGTTAATGATTTTGTATGCATTTCGCATACTTACTGGGAAAGTTTCCACAGGGTCTATGCACGGAGGTTCCTTGCATTGCCTCCAAAATAAATGCTGGCAACACAAACATAAAACAGCTCACTCTTAAGTGCATGTTGATTCTTATCTCAGCCAAAGGAAGTGATAACGTACACTGATGGTATGGATATTGACCGTGTGTTTCTGTTATACACGGAGTTAATATAGTGAAGAAATAATAGATAAATAGATCAAATGATCATTCACATACATGCAAATTTGCTGACGTTTTATTGACCAATTTTATACCAGCTGTACATCTCGCTTAACGTGGGTTAGCTGTGTTTTTCAAATAATTATACCTACTGACACGTAGCATGTTCACGTCTATACCTTTTCTCATGCTTAAAATACCATCAGTTTATAACGTCATTAATCAGCTCATCATCGTCGTTTGTGTAAACGTTTTCGCCGTTGTTTTGGCGCTCATTTGTATACTCTTTATATTAGCTTCACTTGTGAGTCAGTTCTGAGTTTTTACATACAAAAACAAGACGACTCAATGAATTTTGATAAACGAGATGTTTATAGATTTGTTTTAAGGACACTGTTCAGATTTAGAGTTAAATTTGCCCGTAATAAACAATGTAAATCGCAATAATTCCTTAAAAGACCTTCCAAAATTTACCTAATATAAAACATTTTAATTGTCTATTTTAAAAGGTCATTTTGGCAAATAATGATAAAACAAGTATATTCAATTTTAACAGTTGAGCGTTTGAGTATTTATAATAGTACATACTGTATATAAAATATTGTATAATGATCAATCAATAATAACAGTAGAATATCATTGTTCACTGAAAGGTGAACTAAGCTTTTTCCAGTAATCTACTAGTTGAGGGTTTTGGTTCAATAACATGGCGACCACTTGAGTTTTTTTTGAAGGGAAACTTGTCTAACGTTATTTGATTTGGTCTAGTTTTTTTTTTTTGAACGAGCACCCGATTTTTTTTGTTCGGATCTCGAGTTCTTCGTAAGTCGAACAGTTCAAATCTCAAGGGTCCATTAAACTTTTGTTGCTAGTTTTGTTCATTATAGTGTCATAGACCAACAAAAAATGGTGTTCTGACATTGCTGGGGGCAGATTTTCTCTAATTACTTTAAAACAGATACTTTGTGAGTGGAGTATATTTATAACAATGTTTATTGTTAAATTGAAGAAGTTAAATGTGGTTTATGGTGGAGAAGTGGAGAGCGTGGAGAGCAAAGACTTTTGGTGGAGAGGCATTGTTGCCGAGTAATTGTTGATGGAGATGAATAAAAACATGATGTCGAAATGCTGGTTTCAAAATAAGGATGGCAGAGAACAGTCCAAAAATCCTCGAAATGACCGGAATAACTTGCAGCAACAACAGCAGAACGACAAACCTGGCGATGAGAGAAGAAATTGGACCTTGATGGTGAATGAGACTTCCAAATTTCGTAACGAACCTGAAGTCCATGACGGTGAGGAGGCGCGAGAAAATTTTGAAAAAAAGCGATCAGATGACTCTAGAAGAGAAGGTGGTGGACGAGCACGTCCAAGTCGTAAATTAAAGCGATGATTCAGGATCAAACGTGGAAGAAGACCAAGCAGTTGAACAAGAACGATGGTTGATCGATTCGGGTGCGACGTCGCATATGACGAACAATACTGATGTATTTATGGAAATCAGAGATTACAACACTGAAGTTTCAACTGCCAGCGTCAATGAGATACTGGAGGTAACTGGGATAGGAGATGTAATGATGAGAAGACCTGGAACTCGTGACAATATCATTTTAAAAGATGTGTTTTTCGTACCGAAATTGAAGACAAACCTGATCTCAGTGGTCAAGATAGTTGAAAAAGGATTCGAAGTACGATTCAATGACGAAAATGCGCAAATCGTATGCATATCTGGAAAGGTGCTGATTGAGGGGGTGCGTGACGGAAACAAATACGTTTTGGGGAATGTTTCGAAGATGAAGAAGACTGAAAGTAAACTAGCATTTGAAAGACTATGAAAGTAAACTATGAAAGTAAACTATGAAAGTAAACTATGAAAAACTATGAAAGTAAACTATGTTTTTTTATTAGCCTTTACAGGCTAATAAAAAAACATTTACAATACACAATGATTTTTTATTAGTTTAATTCAAATTTTGCATTAACTGAGGTCAACCAGGTTTTAGGCTCTTAGTATCGGTGGTTGGTGATACCATTGTTAACACGCCACAGAAAATCTTATGTTAGGTAACATACGGTGAAAAGAAAACCACTGTATTTCCACCCCAATAAGGGTTCCCTCTGTCGTAACTCATGCAACATCATGAGCAAGCACAATTCCGTCATATACTGGTGTACGTTTTTAAAAGAGAAATGTAACACCAGCCGATTACACACAGCAAAGACATTAGATATAGGTTAGAAAACTTGGCATCACATAATTTTTTCATGGTACATCAGTAACATTTTGAATTTTATACCCCCTGGTAATTTGCCAAGCAGGTACAAATACGCGAAGATGAATGCACTGTACACAAAAATAAATCAAAGATCTAGTCCTCTGATCAAATGTATTTGTACAACAGCAGAAGTTTGTTTCCTGAAATGCAAACGCTTGCCACAAGTTCAAAGACTCACTCAGGATTTTGGCCCGCAATAATGACATAGGGTAGGTCTACTTCTCAATAACAAGATGCTACTGGACTCCCGATTGCTTGTTGCACTTATAAACGCAATGCACAACAATAATGCTACAACTGGAGCGAGTGCAGATGTTGCACAAGGATTAGGAAGGGTGTTGCTTCTGTAGACTGGCACAAAAGTTATTTCACATAACCTTTTATAGACCGGGCACAAGCTGTGCAATGTCTCATCAATATAGTCACTGACATTGTCTACCATCCTGCCAACGAGCTCGCTGCGTATTACGACCCACTCTTCATTCTTTTAAGAATGAAGCGAATGCAGAGCCGACTCTTTAGTGACTTTGTTTCAATTCTTCAGACTACAGTTTCGTTTAAGAAATGTTTTACAAACATTATTCGTAAACAGGCCTCATTTGTTGTTACATTCGCTATATCTATCCACAGATCCCAAGGTGTCACTATTAATAAAACTGTCATGGACATTGGTCCGAGCGAGTTTGCACTGGGTTTAACTTACCTAGTACTTTCACGGGTAAATACTTTTGCTGGGTGGCTTATAGCACCAAATTTCCCATATTCAAGACTTAATTCAATCGATTAAAGTCTCATAAACAGCCAAATGGCTCAAACACACAATGGTACCTAAAAGTTACTAAATAATTAAGGAACAATACATAGGCGCACCCTGAAAGACAAAAAAATGTGTAAAAGAACTGGCCAATAAATGGAAAACAATGCACAATTCAATTAAAAAAACCTCCCGAAAAAAATCCTGCGTGCGCCTCTGACAATATAGGTATGATAAAGTTTAATGGGCACCTTGAAACACATCGAAGTTCTGTTGGATATTTAGAGGGAGAGCGTGTCTGACATTGAATTTGTTGATTAGACGTGGGCAGAAGGAAGATGGCGGTTTTCTTTCATGTGCAGTAGGAACAAGAATTAATAGTTCAGAAACAAACTTTTCAAGTGATGCTCAAAGCTCTCTTAACAGGACCGATTCTCGGCATACCATGGCTACAAACAATTGACCTCTTGATAGATTGGAAGACGGGATCATCAGTGGTCCAGTTGGCCAATGGAGAAGACAAGTTGCTGGCCACGCGATTTGAGAATAGACCAGGAATTACTATTGAAACAATGGAAGCTACTCAAATCAACGTTGGATAATATCTAAGAACGAAAATTGAGTGCTGAAGTCATAACCCAAAAGTCCTGGATTCGAACCCCACAGCGTCAACTTTTTTTTTTAAAATTTAGTACTGAAGTGAGGTCTACTGTTCGCAGAACTACTAGTATATTAAGTAATTAGAAAATTATTGACCGAACGTAGTGAGGTCTATGTTTTGACAAGTGGATCGAAATGACTTTCGTCTGTTTGTGTGTTTGTTTGTTAAACGATAACTCACGAACGCTTAGACGGATTTACTTCAAACTTTGACAAGTTATTCAGAGGGGCTTGAGACACACCAAGTTCAATTTTGGTTGCAATCGCACTATTTATTAATTACTTATTTTGCTAATTTTTGTTTAGTATGTGTTTTTCAAATTTTTCTGTATGGGCCAAAGTGGCGCAGTGGTATGCGACTCATAACATAACCCAAAAATCCTGTGTTCGAACCCCACAGCACCACTTTTTTTTTCAAATTTAGTATTGAAGTGAGGTCTACTGTTCGCAGAACTACTAGTTCATTTACATTCCAATGAATGATTGATATATTTGTACAAGGAATATAAAAAAATAGTACGGAGCTGTGGATTGATTTTGATACTACTTTTGATTGATCGAGACAAGATTTTTCAGGTCATATTTAGCATTTAAAATTCAGGCAACTTGCCGACCACTCTTAAAATTCAGGCAACTTGCCGACCACCCCTAAAATTCAGGCAACTTGCCGATCGCCCCTGCAGAAAAGATCGACCCGTTTGGGCTGGCTGGTTACAAGGAGTGCAGTGAACAAGCTGAAGTCTATAAAAAAACATGAATGACATCTTTTTCCGACTTTTGAATGAAAGCGGAGGTGTTGGCATGAAGCGGATTGGGTAAAAGCCGTTCTCTCATGCAATTTTTCTTTATGAGAATGTCCGTCAGTGTGTTGAGCGGTAAACTCGAAGCTCATATAATGACACGAGCCTCTACGCAGGTGTCTATTACCTTCCGCTCTTTCATAGATGCTAGGAGGGAATTGAGAATATGTCGTCTTTAGTATGTCGTCTTTAATATGTCGTCTTTAACCATATGCAATATGTCGTTAACCATTATAGTCGATTAGCTGCATGCCCGTAAAAAATGACGGGAGGCAATTGATTCACTTCATAAACATAATTCACTGATTTAACTCATGTTGCTTCGCAACATTCGTTAAAGTTGGTGGTTTAGGTTTACTTTATCACATTAGTTATTGCTTATGTATGTGTTGGCATGGTAAAAAATGTAATTATGATAAGTTATTTTATGGTTATTGTTTTAATTTCAATTGTTGCCATGGAAGTATTCTGGCACGGAAAGAGGTACAAAAGACCATTTGGCGTTAATATTGCTTAAAATAGGCTGACCTGTTTATCGGTGGTAAACCTCTTAAACTCCACGCCGATCGATGTATTTTGCTGTATATTGTTTCATGAAAGGTTTTCATAGATTGAGAAAAATTCCAAGCAATTGTTTGTATTAATCTGACGATAGTTGTTTGTTTTTTTTTTGCTGGACCATCATTTAAAAAATTTCCAATTTAAATGACACTTTTAGGTGCTTTGATTGAAAATGTGATTTACATTTATTATACTTTTGTTGCACTATTACAAATACACAGCTTACATTTTGAATAGATCAGTATTGACAGTTCATTGATACTTAGTGTTTAAGAGGTTTGAATGACAAAATGAAGGACGGAATATTTCGGTTACTTCATCCTCCAGATAACCATCTATGGCTGGACAAAATTGAGTTCTCGGATCGAGAAGTCCACTGCAAATATTACATTGATTAAATACGTTACTATAAATGCGTGGAAATATTGTCTATAAACTCATATTTTAAACTGGATATTCAGGCCTCTAATAATATTTATTAACTGGATATTTTGCGCAAAGATTGATCTGATGACAGTGAATGAGGATACAATCTCAGAATTCTTGAAGCACTTACGTATCATCGTCTGGATTCACTCGTTCGATAGCAACATAAGCGATTTGAACTCTTCCCCTTTTCGTACATTCTTCGTAATTCCATTTCCATTTTACCGAGGTTTCGTACGTTACATAGATCTGTTCTATTTCTGTATGTTCAATCGTGATTGAAAACAATTTTCTAAGAGGTTTTTCTTCGTTCCCCCTGAAAGAATAACGAGTACGATTTTACGATTAATAAACCCTGTATAATATTGAACGATGAGGCTGCACATTTGTTTAATATGTTTAAAAATGGTATGTCATTTACAATAGTTTGATAAATGATAACATAATGAGTGATCTATTGATTGACCTGTTGGATAGTTATACAATTCTCAAATGTGTATCCAATGTTGATTTACTTTAGCTCTAAACAGATAATTGGAACTGAGTAGAAATAATTCATACCCGACTTCTATTTGGGTATATCCGTTAAACCAAATATATACGTAACCATTTCTATCAATATGGGTGTGCGGAAATATTTGGACATCGTAAATGTAACCTACAAACATTAATTTTCAGTATTTTTGTTAATGCAAATAATAGCATATTTTCGAGTAAGATTAATTTAGTGCAGCTAGACCTTCGACTTATTCATAGGTTTTTTCCCGTGAAAATCTCGCATAAACAAATTTCCATGTAATAGAAAAAGTTGATAGCGAACATCGTTTCAACCACTCGTGAAGTACACACAAGATATAATTGTTCAAAACAATAATATAATTGTTCAATTGTTCAATAGCATAATTGTTAATTGTTCATATAATTGTTCGATATAATTGTTCGCCTTTGCCTCTTTTGGCAAAGAGGTTTTAAAATTTTATGAGATCACTGGAGAAAATTTCAAGTCGATCCCCAAAGTTTAGTCCCAATTGGACCAATAGATACTGAGTAATATCGATGTACATAAAAACTTGTGGATAGAATACAATAAAGATCAAAAGTTCGAATGGTTAAAAGTTCCAAAATAAAAGTCGCAAATAATTTAAAACCCCGAAAAAAAAATTGGAAATGAATAATAGAAAAATAATAATTTTTAATAATGTCTAGGCATTTAATAATCAAAGAAAAATATATAAGAGATAGTTTATTAAAAAGAATAATATCGCTGAGAATATCTTCTGCCTACCACACTGAGTTGTTGTGGAACGGGAAAGTATAAGATAATACGTTGTCACTTTGGGTTTTTAATAACACTTGATTTGGTGTTTAAACACGATGATAGGTGACTATGCATAAATCGATATTTTCACACAGGGTCAAACATCGAAACTAACCGATGTTTTAAACAGCCTTAAGTAAATTCGAGACAGATTGTCTCAAAAATCGGGACGTATGGTCACTTAATGTTTAAGAGAGTTGATAGCATTTAACATATTTACTCGGGACGTTTAAACAAGGAATGTTTTCATCTACTGTTCTATTAACGTGGATGCAGTGGGAATCTTGGAATATGTACGTGAATTTATCAGATTGAATGACAGGTGGTGTTCTGTGACATAAGACTACTTTTGCTGCTTGACGTTGTCTGAAAATAAAATGTCGATTAGTTGAAAAACCAATGTAAAACAATGATTTTGATAATCATATTGAAAGAATTTACATTTCATTCTGTATATTTAACGGTTCCACATGAATTTCTTTGATTGGAACCGGAATTTTCTCGGTACCGATACACACTTGATCCCACGCCCACGACCCGTCAGATTTGAGTGAGCAGAACCAATAGAGTCTTGTTTCTTCTTTAAACGTTAAGGGCCGCTTTACTCCAACTAGTTGTTTAATGCAATCTCCTACCCTTAAAAATAATAACACGCTATATTAATTTCAATCACGATAATTCGATTTTGATGCGATTTGATTATGTAACAGTTAGTGATATTAACGGAACACAAAACAAAAATTGATTCTTACAGGACGTTCAATTCGATTGACGCATGTGCCTCCTGTTTTCCGAAAACCATAATAATTTTTGCGGGTTTTATTGGTTTTTTGAGAAGCAACACCTCGACAGTATACTGATGAGCTGCAAAAATTAATTTATATTTAATATGAACAGAACATGAACATGTGTGAGATAGAGGTAATTTTCGAGGCACGGATAGAATATGGTCTACAAAAACACGTAAGACTAGGTAAATTTTTGATATGCAGCTACACGAGCGAGAAAATAGTAGATTTCTTACCACAAAAGTTTTCCTTATCTAAAGTGACGAGATAGAACTGTCGATTCACTCTTCCGTTTTCTACCAGTTCATCGGCATAATACCCCATTTTGACACAATGACTTCCATCTATACCACAAGTGGTGCACTTGCTAGCGATAAAGGATTTATAGTTGAAACATTCATGTGCCACGAAACGACAGGGTGAATCCGAGTTGATCAATGAAGAAACGTAATACTGTAAAGCTCGCCAGTGATTGCAGCTAGATTCTAGAAAGACATTTTTTTTCACTAAATCAATCGTGTGATGTTTGACACAGTGAAAGTAAGTTTCTTGTCAGCAAGAATTAGCTTTTATCGAATATCTTTCTGAATTCACAAAGGATGTTAGGAAATTTGATAAATTTCAGTTTATACGTAAATGATTATAAAAATTTAATTTACATCAGAAGTTTTTTCTTACCATTACACCCAGGTTGATTAAATACTCCATTGGGGTAAAAATCAACATGTCCTACAGCTTGCATCAATCCGTATCCATAAGCTTTACAGTGGAAAATAATTGATAAAAATAATTTTACAAATAATTTTAGTATTTAAAGTTAAAGGTCAAAATAGGGGACCATGTTGTTCATGTTTTGTTTTATTTTTTAAATGTTTTAATATATTAAAAGAAATACCTTTTTTTTTTTAAAATTAACTTAAAGTTAACTTTATTACACTTTGTTAAAAATGCCAAACTTAATGCAATGATGATAAACTAAACAAAAAGCACAAAATGACATACTCTTGTTTTCATTTGGGTAATATCTGTAGGGTCTGTTACGGTAACTTTTATAGGCATCTGTGTGAATCACATCGACAAACTTAGCGTCAGAATGATCTAGCCTCATATGTTTCGGTGTTCTATCAAACAGAGGTCCCATTGGATCAAGCGCTACATTAACAGAATATAGAACTTTAAAATCGGTTGATTCTAATCAAGTGAAATTTCCATCATAATGCATCAACTTTGGTGCTTAGCTTTAATTGACTCGGTTAATAGCTATTATCTACTGAAAACATTTTTGTATAACCGGTTTATAAAAATGATCAATCACAATATACAATGATCAACTATATAGAGATGTTAAAAAATAAAACTTTTCCGATGAATCAATTTTATGCAAGCAGAACATACAGTATTATATGAGTAATTCATATTACCTGATATTCGACCAATAGTTCCATTGGTTCTTTTTCCAGCATAACCCGCTGCGTGAGCTCCTAAGCTGTTACCAATGATGTGAATGTCGTCAAGGTTTATCAAACGACATTCCTCCTGTCATTTGTGTTAAAAAAGTCGAAATGTTAAACTTTAGATATGAAAATTTATAATTAGCGACATTTTACTGGATAGTTTACCACTAAGGTTCTAATCATGAGCCAAATTTCGCCACCGACCACCCATGAGTTCGCTACACGCTGTTTTATAAAAACATCCTTGGTGCCTCCAGTCCAATCAACCATGATCACATTGACAGGAAACTTTTCCAAAAAAAGTACGGCTAACTCCTGCAACGTGAGTGTAAAATGTAAAATATCTTATAAATTAACCAGGAACACTTATTTCTATTAATTGAACACATTTTTTACCATTAATGATTCGGGACTATCCTGATCGAAACCGTGAACTATAAACTTCACGGGATGGCTTTTGTTGAAAGTTGAATTAGTCACCCCATCGCAATCGTGGGCTTTGAGGTACTCAGGATCATTGCCCGGTTTATTTTCTCTGGTATATAAACCAAACTTGGTGCCAATACGACCTCTTGTTGAGGGAAAATATACATCTTTTTTATGTCTGTTTGTGCCCTCAGTGAATTTTCTATGATTGAATTTTCCCAATTCAGGATACTCCAGTTCACCTAAACATTTAACTTGGAGGTTAATCATACTCCTGCAGATTAATTTTATATACAGGGTGTTTATAAAAGAATGGTACAAATTCACAGACGCGTATTTTCTGTTTATACTACTTTACACGGTCATGATACCTCAGAACTGGGAGTGCAACTGTTCAAGTTTGATGTTTGGCAAACCATAGCTTATTTATGTGGGCATAAAGAAATATTTGGACAGCGGGGTATCTCAGGTAAACCGTCACTTGAACGTTTATAAAACGGTACTTTTTTTTTATAAACATCCTGTAAAGTATATGGTATACTGTACAGAGTGTCCACTATTAGATATCAACATTTGGAAATATTATTTTTAGTATCCTATATAGTATATACAGTACTAATAGCTTTTAATGGCTTCAACTAATCAAAGATATATTTTTTTCTGGAATTTATCCCAATCAATGGAAACGTGCTGGTATTTTTCCAAAACATAGAGGCGGTCCTAAAGATACTTTGACCTCTTTCAAACCAATCGCAACTGTTCCTTTTTTAAGTAAAGTTGCAGATACCTTCTTGTTCCACGAACTCAAAAAATTGGTCTTTTCTACAATGCCCAAATTTGCTTTTGGCGTCTTACCCGGAAGACCTGCCAATTACTTGACTTCATATCTTTATGATACGAATCTCAACCATTTATATATACAATAACCATAATTGTTTACTCGTGTCTACTGACGTTTCTAAGGCCTATGATATTGCCCCTTTCTGTTTTATCTTGAACCAACTTCTTCAATTAGGACTTTCATATCAATCTCTCACTTTAATCATTAGTTATCTTACTGATAGACATTTTTTATCAATGTGGATCCCTCTTCTGTTAGTCCATCTGAGCATGGGGTAAATCAAGGCACTCATTTAGCTTCTATCATTTTCTCTGTTTTCTCTAATTCATTATTTACCTGGACCTAAACTCTCAATTGTTCACATATGTAGATGGCAATTTTCTTCTCTCCTATCCAAAATTTGAAATTCATATCGCCAAATTCTTAATTGAAAAATATTTCAAAATTATCAACGATTGGTACTTACAAAAAAAAAAAAAGAAAACTAACTCTCTCAAAACTTCAATCATCCATTTTAACTTTAATAATCCAAAGCTTGAGTCCCATAAAATTCTTGGTATATATTTTGATACAAAATTGAACTTTTCTATTCACATTGACAATATTATTAAACGCCTAAATAAGAGTTACTTCATGCTCAAAAAATTAAAACATCTTTTCCGTGTTACCGAATAAGAACCCTTTTTTATGCTAAAATAATTCCAATTGTCACCTATGGTATTCTCTGCTGGGCAGATGCCCGCAAATTTAGGATTAACGTTATTCGAACTCCCTATAACAGACTTTCACATATCTTATTCAGTTGGTTATCTTACACCTTTATTTCAAACTAATGTATAATTTTAAATATCCCTACAATAAACCAACTAATCTGGTACGGCCTAGATACGTTCCGGAAATGTTGGCCGCAAAGCGAAAAGTCGTATAACGAATCAATTATTTTGATCAATTATTTTTCATTATTGACAGCATTTTT
>JAQIWH010002943.1:0-22008 GCA_034695005.1 Cryptops parisi | reverse complement strand
AGTTTGTGTCTCACTGAATAATTTATGTGTTTTTTTTAATTTTTAAATTGTATCACTCCTATTGGAAAACCCTATATTATAACCCCTTTGAAACCTAATTTTATAGCCACAGTTTTGTCAACCATGGTACTATCCATGAAACGTAATTTCCGCAGATAACGAGATACTACTGTTCATTGTTTAAAGACACAAAGCGTTCTTTTCAGTCGTTAAAAAAACCAGCCAACCACAACACAAAAATAATTCACTCGATATCGGATAATGATTAAACAAATAATAACAGTAACCGGCAGAGATGCACAATACAAAGATGACAGCAAATTCATTAACTATTATTATACGAAAAACTAATTGGAAAATTCAACGTACGATCGTATCCAACGGGTTCTAATGATCCTGGAGCACGAATTGTTTCATTGACCAACGATAACTGAACTTTAACCGAATCGACATCCGTAAAACTGTCATATTCCTCTTGTCCGAATGCTCTCGTAAAAAGAACTTTGTTGTAAATGACGTGAACGTCTATCACCTGCAATAAAACCATTTCAAAATTTTTATATTTACAACGTTATCTACCACCATCTATCTGAAAGTGGTAATCTAATTGCAATGTTCAATATGAAGAATGAAAGAAACCTTTCTATTTAATTGACAATTTGAGATAAACTGACAGACTTTTGTGGATAGGTTAATTAGATCGGCGGATAACGGCAACGAATATACTATTAAAATGATCAATAACACGATTGTTGGTTAATACAAAAATAGACGCTAATTAATTGCATATTAAAGCTCACTGCATCGCATGTTTGATTTTAAAGTATATTAATATTATTAATAGAAACCGTTACAAAAATAACTGCAATATTCGTTCGGTGAAAAAATCAATAGTCGAACGTAATTTCGGCTGCGGATGAAATTTCATTCCAAACAACAAGGTCCTATTCTCTAGCAAAATATTTCCAAAATATGTACGTCTCATACAGGAGTTCTTCAATTTTTAAGAAGATTAAGGTTTCAAACTTATCTCTTCATTAATCAAAATGTCTATCTCGAAGTAGCAAAACTTCAGCGTTCAGCTACTTGTGTACCATGCAAAAAAATTTCATGTTTGCATATACTGTATGTATATCGTAACTTCTATGAAATTTAGCGTTCACTAACTTGCACACAATAAAAAAAGATGGCAATAACAGCGAAAATATTACGCATAGTTTAAAGTTTCTATTTCTATGAATTTTTATTTATTTTTTCCAACATTCGGTCAGTTGTGCACCATCGCACGAAATCAACATAATTAAGATTTCTCGCCTATAACGAGCATCCGAGATAATTTTTCTTGTTGCATATAATAACCGTAAAATCATATATAGAGAATCAGAATTAATCGAGAACTTCTTGTAATCTAGTGTAGGGTGACACCATGTTTATAGCGTTTCTGTGCAGTGTTAGTTATCGCCACACACACACACACAAAAAAAAACACGATTTTTCGGGAATCCAGATTAAGTACTTACAAAGCTAAAATTTCATGCTTTAAAATTTTAATTTACTTTAGATTCGCATTAGTCTTCAGATTATGCGCTGTGTTATGCTAGGAAACCTTCGAAAGGCGTAGCAATGCACTGTGCTCGGCGGGAAAGCACGACAAAGCTGTAGCTATTCGCTCTGATATACAGCAAAGCTAAAGTGTTGACTTTAGAAACTAAATTAACTTGGTATGTAAATCCGTGATTAAATCACGAAATGCAATTAAATGGACTTTTTAAAATCTCACTAACTTGTTTAATAACATTTTAGCAGAAGTATCTGGTGTCACCAAGGGAATGTTTACGCCATGTTTTACTTTCTAACGTGCATGAAAATTGGCGCACTACGCTGGGAATAACGTTTTTACAGCCGTTGATCAAGGGTTGACAGCAACCCTTGTGACGCCACTTGTATTCTGTCTGTTTGTCTTAACATTACACAAAACTAGAAGCAAATTTTCATGTGACTTTCTACTTTCACTTAATCTATTAGTATCTTGAAATTGTATTTGGATACAGTTAACGAAATGATTTTGAAAATTCGATGCAATGAATTTGCCCTTACAAAAGCAAAGCTATTTTAAAGTAGGTGTAGGCCGAAACACCGACAATAAGAATACCGACAGTTCAAAATACCTAACCAAACTCCGATTCTCGGTGTTTTGAACTGTCCGTATTGTTATTGTTAGTATAACGACCGGGACCATTTTAAAGTGGCTTCTCACTTTCATCCTTAGCAATAACTTATATAAAATATAGGTGTTGTAAAAAACCTAAGTAAAATATATATATATATTTTTTATTTAATTAATTCACCGCAATGAATTTCCCAATGACGAACATTTCATCGAGGACATTGCTGTGCATATATTTGTTAATTACACACGGAAATATGGCAATGACTAATTACTTTATTATCGATGAAACTTCGGTTGAATTTGGCAAAACCTTCGTTGATGGGCATGAAATACGTGGATCCTTCACTAGCTGTAAACACATGTTTCCTCGGGGAGCGATGAACGCAGTGTTCAAAGTCTCTAAAAATAATGACAAATCGATGAATGTGCTGCTATCCACCGCCACGCTAATGATTAAGCCGTAATTGCGGTCTAATTGACTTACGATAATTCGAAGTTGTGCAAATCAAATGCCAGCGGGTTGGACATGAATTTAAATGCATCGGGGTTATTGTAGGAGGAGTCGCTGCTTTTGGCGATAATTGGTTCCAATACTTCATCGATGATATGCAGTATTTGCTCGCCTCCTCGAATTAGAGAGCCTCGAATGTCTTTCCTGATTAGCTTGGCATTGTTCACAAAATATTCCTGTCGTGCAAGTCGAAAAAATTGAAATGTTGAAAAAAGTCTTTACATTTCTTCTTTGCAGTACAGTCAAGCCTCGCATAAAGAGTTTAATTCGTGCAAGCACAGGGTAAAATTCATAGTATGAGGACCATTTGTCCTACAACGTTGTCGTGCAAAATTCCCAGTCTCCCTTTGGACACACTTTTCATACTGATTTGTGTAACCTAGGTATTTTAACTTCACTTGGTGTCGTCACGATTCGACCTTTTTGAGCCCGTTTTTTGGTAGGTTTCTGATGACCTACAAAACTAAAAATTTTGAACATTGACATAGCCCGTGGAATATTTAATTCTATCATTTAATTCGATGATTCTATGTCGTCTCGTTTGAAAAAATTGAAACGTCAAGTTGGTTTTTCGTTAAGAATCTCTCATAGAGTGTTGATGCTACATACTTAGTATACAGCCCAAGGTACAGATTTTTGTCTAGCCAAATTACATCAATAGAAGCACGTGTAGCAGTACGCGTACTACAGTACGTGTGTTAATTCTCTCTTTTTTGCATCATTGAACGGTGCTTGTTATCGGAGTTTTGTTAGTTGTAAAATTTTTTTTTTTTAAATTGCTCGTTGTGTGAAATGTAGTATTAGCTCGTTATAGGAGACTCGACTGTACAAGAAGAAGACTGATATTGATAGAACGAAGAAGAGAACTTAATTACTTTTTCGTGGAGGTTAACTCGTACCCACAACCACATGGGTAAACTGCCTTCGACTTCACTTGAGAGGTCAGTATGCTGTTGAAAATTACTAGTTGTCACAAATGTATTGGCTGAAACGAGTGGGAGACAAAATTATTCGGTTAACCACTTTTTAATAAAACTTCACACAATGCCAACGAAAAAACAAACAAAACAAACTAGAAAAGATAAAAGAAATCAATAAGTTTCATCAAAAGAACATTAATCATTTTCGAAGTGAACCCAACATGTTCCATGTACTTAAATATTTGACTTTGAGGTTTTTTTACGCATTATTAAACGCATTTGTTTCAATACTTATAAAACATACACAAGTACATATTAAAAATGCTTTTTATCCAATATAGCCTACTGTAATGTGCAGATCACATTTGTGATGAAAAATGTTAATTTTATCTTATCCAAAATTTCGAAAACTGAATTTACTATGAGGGTTTCGCAAATAAACTGCAAATAAATTTTTTTACCAGTTACAAATATCTTGTCAAGTTATCGATTTTATGCCAGAGTGACGCCCTCGCATAGTCGCATATAACGAAATTTCTATATACAGTAATAGCAAAACTGCAGCAGTCAAAAGCTCAATCACTCGTGCACCATAACTAAAACCGCACAGTAGCAAAACATTCTCGTATACAACGAGCATCTGGAAGAAAGTTTCTCCTTCTAGACATGTACTGAATTAGCAAAATCGCACAACTCGTCGTATTATGCATATTTAATTTATTCACGAAACTCACGTCTTATCATGATGTTAAGATGTTAGATGTTATCATAATATTTATGTTGATAAGATGTTAAGATGTTACATTACATCGTTATCATAATATTACATCTGCTTCGCTTCAATACTATTATTATCGCGTTTATAAAGTACTCTACATTATTCTGAGAATGCTTCGTAATCGCATCAGAATTACGTCATAAAGCGTCAACTTTGCCATATTCGACGTTACAATATTGAAATTTAATTCGCAATACGTCCATAATGTGTTATTATAGCACCGCAATACTACTAAACTGATTATTATTATTATTGATCTCTATCCTCGTCCATTCCAATTAAACTTTAAAGCTGAGACAGTCATCGAAAAATCGACAACACACTACAAAACAATCGCATAAATTGCATTTCTTTTCCACATACATCACTGGAAAGGAAGGGGGGGTCGTAATATTTTTTTTCTGCGACCCGAGAGAATGGTCCAACATCAGATTTCAGTGGTTGACCGTGATATGATGTGACATGATATGTGTAGACTGAAATTGCCTTATAGTGGAACACATGCCATGTTACCAAAGGAATTCACATTGACCATCTGTGACCACACGTTACTCGGAAAAAATATATAAACTTGGAATGTTGTGATTGTTTTGTATTACATCATCATGTCAAAAAACTGAAAACTTTGCCGCTAATTCATGGAAATGCATGTACTGTATATGGAGATGGACATATACATGTAGTATATATTGTTGTTATTTCATGCGTTCTCTAAAATCACACTATGGTCGTATAATTACGCTTTTAATATTAAAAAATAAAACTACTATATTTGAATGTTATTTTTAAAATGTAAACAAATAAACAATTAAATACTTACATAGATGATACAATATAACATTTTCATTGATTTGTTTTGTGAACCTATGAATTGCATCGTTTGTGGGTGCAAAAACCGTCACTGACCTCCACGTCATCAGCATTTGAACCAATTCACTTGTCTTTTGTATAATGCTGTAAAACTGCAAAGCAAAAGAGAAATACCGACATTAATAAAAAATAAATTCATAATTTACAGTTTAATACAATTTTTCATTCGTGTAGCAAGCTATGCGATCAAAATATGGTCTGAGTGCGATGGATATATCAGGAACGCCTCTTCGGCAATAAGCACGTAACGAAAATTGGTTTTATATTGGCCAACTTTTATGTTGTCCAAGCTCATTGGCGAGAGGGCGTTCCTAACATTTCTGTCGCACTCGGCTGATATTTCGATCGCATAGTTTGCGAAAGACCTAACCCACAGTTTTTAATTATACGCAATAGTTTTTTGTTTAAATTAGTATAACTTTTTAATTTAAAAAAAATTAATTGAAACCAAATGATTAACTATTACTATTTGAATTTCCCGCCAGCATTGGTTTGTCGTACTGATTATCACTAGTATTTGACTATACTAGATAAATGGCGTTACCTATTTTCAAATAGGTAATATTTTCACCCATAGATTGCAATACAGCTCCTTACTAGTAGATACATAGTAGTGAGAATTAGCTTACCGTAAACATTTTATGATTAAATACATTTGATTAACTCAACATAACAGAAAGTAGTACTACAAGTGAATATGTAAAAAAAATAAATAAAATTATAACTTAATTAATAAAATTTGTTTATTATTTTCTCGTAACTTTATATTGCACTACGGTAGGTTATTTATCCAAATACTTCCAAAAACGAGAAAATATTGCATATGTTGCCAGCAATGTATAGAATCCAATGCCAATGTATAGAATCTAGCCTCTTTTGTTAACGTATGAAATGACACTTTTTAAATAACTGATTAGGCTAGTTAAGGTTAGTTAACAACATTTTATATACAACAAAACATATTAAGCCTAAATTTAGGCCTAAATCTATACCTAACTCTTAAATAACTATTCCAATAATAATTTCATACACTGAATTACCAGCTTGGCATTCAATAAAATGCATGGATGTTATACACTGCTGGTGACAAGTTCACCCCACTTGTGTAAAAAAATACACTATTCTCTTTAATTAAACACTCCCACTCAACAAGATACCATCTGTTATATTGCATGAAAATTGAAATAGTTATGAAATTGTTTACATTATTTTTTCAACTCGCCCAAAATATAAAGTTGTTTACACTTCTACCAAAGGGTACTTTGCTGCTCTTCACGTTTCTCACGAGGTTAATGTACTTCACAAAAAAAGGTTAAAAATCATAACACACTCGTGAAGGTATACTCAGGAGAGAACCACACAATTCCCTGGTGTTTCGCTTCATCAACAATTTAAACTTCTTCATTTTTAACATTTCAAAAACAACTTTTCAAGACTGTCACAAATTGTAACATCATTGATTTTTCTAAAAATATTTTTATTCTTTTGCCCACTGTCAAGTTCCACCACCATTTTAGCTTTAATTCTTTATTGCCTCGAAAAATGCAAATCAAGCTAGGATGCACAAAAAATAAAAACTTTCATTCCCCTCAAGCTAATTTAAAATTTGTTACATTTTCTTAGCCATGGAAGAAAAATCGATGTATCACGATCAATAAAATTTATAGTTGACTGACCTCACTATGGTTCGATGATGATGACGGATTTTTCTTTCGTAAATAAACTCTCCGTTTTTATTTTACTTTTTTTCAGATAAAAAAAACAAAAATACCAAGTATGTTTTCACAGTGAAGAGCAACACAAACACGGTGATGTGATTTCACATTTGAATAAACCACGAGGTTGAATAACCTTCCAGTGCGCCTTACTTTAATTGAATTGCACAAATGCACGATATGTATTGCGACAGATTAAACCGATCCTAGAGAAAGAACAGAATCACATTTGCTGCAACATAACCCTTTTTTTTCGTGGCCATTCCCTTAATAGCATTATAATTAAATATAAAAAAACCCAGGATTTAGTTGCATTACGTTATTCCAATTATAACGAGTTTTTCTTTTTCAAAGTTTTTACATCTAAGTCCATTTGTGGTTATTTATGTAAAGACTTTTAAGAGAATAATAACGTCAGCGGTTTCTACAAATCAACCTCCCCCCAAAAGTGAGAATAATTGTTAAAGAGCAACAAACAATTTGAAACGTGTTTGGAATAGTCATTCCTTGGATTTTTTAAATTTATCCAAGTTTTAAAAATCCAATTTTGAAATAATTCTTACGCATGCAGTTATGTTTATGTATACAGAAAGTCATCGATTTACATGAAGTATACGTTCTGCACACACCTCCGTATCTTTAGAATCGCACATAACGAACTGACAAAAGCCAATTCAATTATCAGCAGTTGACCATCACCTAATATCATGAAAATCGCATAACAGCAAACGGTTTTTGTATATATAACAAACATGTTGAACAAATTTGAGCGAAACGCATAAATCGAAAACTTAAGCCTATTGTATGTGTACAGTGTGTATGTGTATAGTATATATGTATGCAATAATATGTATGTATGTAGTGTATGTACATGAATATGAATTTATAATTATGAGCATTCTCGTAGATGTCTATTATGTATAGTACATACATCTGTAAGAATGCGTATGCTTTATGTATCTTATAAATATTACTGTATATGTTACCGGCAATGTATAGAATGTCCAGACTGTCTATAGAATGCATTGCATCTTCTGTCAATGTATGAAATTAACATCGGAATAGTTACACTGTGCAAGAGTTAAGTTCAAATCTAAGCCTAAATTTAGGCTTATTTTTTTTTTAAACATGTTGTTAACCAACCTTAACTAATCTAAACAGTTCTATACAAAATGTTATTTCATATTTCGCCAAATGAGGTTAGACGTTTTATACAATGTCTAGGCATTCTATAAAATACCTCGATTCTACACATTATAAGTACTGTAACATATTCATTATTATTATATCTATAAAATGTTCGCATGATAATAAATATGAGAATATTTTTCTTTAATAATTTAAAGAGCGCCAATTACCGCTGTATCAATGTAGCAAGATGAAAGCACCTCCTTCAGCACTACACCCTATGCACCAGTATAATGCAGAGAAGCCAACTATTTTGCTCGGCTTTGTGCGTTGCTTTTCAATAGGCTACTGATGCCATCGAAACGAAATGATCGCACAATAAAATACATTTAATTCATAAACCCCATATTTATTAATTTTTATATATTAAATTAACTGAAAATTATAAAACGTACCAAAATTTAAATTTCATATATCTCTGAATTTCATATTTCTATGAATTGTATCGCCATTTTTTTGATTCTTTGACAGTTACCACCTTGCGATGTTTTAATGAAATAAATAAATAAATATGTTGACACTTAGAATGCAAACGTTAACTGAAGGGCCTGGTGTGAAAAGGTGTTAAGTAACATTTTCACAATTTCGACGAAAAACGAGTTTAAAGATAGGAACCTGCCTCGATGTCTATGGGTCAATTCACACTTCTTGCACCAATACCTTGCACATATTGTTGTTTCGCTCAACGCCAGGGAGGTCAAATTGCACGTGACGTGACACAGTAAAAAATGTTTTAAAGTCAATTTTGACAAAACATGTTACTTGACACCCTTTTTAGGCCCTTCAATTATAATCTAAACTTGTACCTACAAGAATTAGCACTAATTTTGTACACAGTGTTAAATTTAATTCATACAAAATGTATGATATATAACTTTTCTTAAATGTTAACTTGATGCTGTTACACACGATGACCGTCACGCAACAAGTATTGGACTCGTCAAACTGTTTTTTATATAAAACTACTCGTTTCACAATATTGGGAAATGGTTAAAAGGCTTTCAACAAGGCAGCTATGGAATTTGCCTCATTTCATGTTAAAGCGTCTTTGAAAAGTCTGATTAGGGTTCTTGAACGGCAACAAGGTCTGTAGTAGCACGATTCTCAAACGGGAAACATCAAAAGGAATTCGATACCAATGAAAAGAAAAAGAAGAAAGAGATGGTTTGAAGCACGTGTCAAATTTACCAGAAATGGTGAAAACCGGTCCAGAGGTCATATCGGTAATACCTTTCATTCATTCAACAGGCTCATTATCTATAAAGAAATTTTGCAATACAAGCGAGAGAAAGAGAGAGAGAGAGACGAGGTGCCAAAAAGTAAAAAAGGGGTGTCGCCAACAATCGACATTTTGGTTATTCTCAACCCTTTGGTGGAGGAGCATTATCAGCTTACAGCACCTTGGCGGAAATCTTTTCAATAAACAGCACTGAGGGACGATTCCGCTCCAGCTTAAGGTGTTGTAATCATAGATTACCCAGGTTGGCGCCTTTGCGGTGGTCGAAAAGGGGGCTCACCAGAGGATTTTCCCCCTGTCATCAGGGGGCATCATGACAGAGGTCACGCAAGCTGGAGTTAGAAGGAGGGAGAGTGAGGACAATTGTCACGGGAGCGATTGAGTGGTCCTTCTATTCCACTTCATCAGCACTTGCAGTGGCACTAGGGTCTACGAGCAATAAGAAGGCCGTCTTTCGTCGATCGGTTTGCTGAAAATTCCGTGGAGGAAAAGGTCGCTCTTTCACTCGCTACTCATCAGCTGTCAGAGTGATCAGTCCCTCGTGACAGGCGCTCCATTGCACTTCCAACGACATCTTTCCTCCACGATATCTTTCAGTCAGGATGTAGTCAGCACACACACACTATACCATGCAATGGGACGAACACCTTTCTCCTGCCGAAAAATCTTCACGTGTCAAATTGATTTCTTTCTCCTCTCTTTTCCTCTTACCACCCCTTTACTACTCACTCTACTCCCTCTTTCACTTTTCTTCTTTCTTTTGCGTTTTCCTCTCTCTCTCTCTTAACGTTTTATGGGAGAGCAGTAGATCTAGTTACTCCCTTTTCCGCTATGATGCCACCTTAAACGAAAAATCTATAAAGGAAACCGTAAAAGTGTAATCCGCACCACATGGCTTTAGAGTGGCAACACCGAAGCAGAAGGTGGACTTTATTGTACGAATAACTTTTCGGGGGAAGATAACACGATAAATTTTTATTCCACCAACAACCAACGGGCAAATAGCAAATGCAGAATCTATTGCGCCAAGTGTGGGAGATCAACTGGGTTTGATCACTAGGTCACTACTATATCCCCACATCGAAAAAATAATAAGCAAAAAAAATAAAGAATAAATAAAATAAACGGAACCCCCTATCGTCGATGCCGCGAACACCACTACTTGACAGATAAACCCATCATTATATTTTTTATACATAACAGTTGTTGTTGTTGTGAAATGTGTTTTTAAAGATTATACTGAACAACAGTTAAGTCCAACTTCAAAAAGTCAAGTTCTAAGAACTTGATTGCGATGTTTAAAATTTCCATTGACATTGGCATGGCATTGACAATTAGCATTGACATTGATTAAAGTTGAATTATGGCTAATTATACACGTTAATAAAAAAAAGCTATTTGATGAAACAATTTCATATAAATACAGGAAATGCTTCATTTATGCGAGTTTTGTATATTCAAGTTCGCTAATGTGCAGAATGCACAAAATTAACATTTGTGGCTAGTTATACAGTATAATTAACGATAGTGTAGAGTTAAACAGATTGACAGAAAAATTGTATATGAAAACAGTTCATACAACTATAGAAAATTCTCGATTTATGCGAGTTTCGTTTATACGATTTTGCTCTTATACGACAAGAAAAATTCTCTCATACGCGAGAACATTTCGCTGCTATGCTATTCTGTGTACAGTAGTAGTGCATGGTAACTTTCCATTCACAACGTGTACGCCACACGTGGCGCAAATGCTAGCTGTCAGAATAAAATTTTGAAGTAGTAGTAAGATATGTAGTTTTCTGTTTTATGGGAATGTCGATAAACATAGACCTATGCAATTTTGTATTTATACGAGGTCATTTCTTTTTTGGCTAAAAGTAACTCTCGCATAAATCAAAAACCAACTGCACATTTTCTTATACTTGATAGTATTATTTATCAGATAGTCTTATTTGAAAAATCACTTATTTAACTTTAACGAAACGCTGTTCGAATATATACCGAATTATGCTAGATCCATGACACGCGCTAGTCTACCTGCGTCGAACAAAAATAAATCCGGGTCGAATTTAAACACCACAATTTTTTACGCAACCCGCTATTGAATACGGAAAAGCATGATTACGGCTAATTAAAACAAGATCTTAAGTCAGCTTTAGTAAGTCTAAGAAATAAATCAAACGTGACAAACAACCAGCTATTGTGAAATAACAGTCCAAAAAAATAAAGAAGACGCACTTTGCACGTTAGCACCATAATCCCTTTGGTAAATCGCCTTGCAACACACTTTGAAAACAACCAATTGTGGTGAAGCCATTTTTTTTCTTTCAAACTCCGACAGCGCAAAGTCCATTTCAAATATTTGACCACATAAGAATCCGAGGTTACATTCTTTGCCAGTTTACATTCTTTCTGTGTACCACACACACACAAAGCATTCTATAGCATCATAGAGAAACTATAAAATAAGCATTTCAACCGATCGTAAAAGTAACAAAATAGATCCTTTTCCAATCGACTAAAATAATTAAGTTTACAGTTTATTAAAAAAACAAAAACAAAAGTGCGTGCTAAGTGGACTATAAATTTGACCATAAAACAACATAGATATTTTAATAACTTGTATTATTATACATTTCAACTTGTGTCATTCAGTTCGAGAAGTGCATGTGACCTTTTTTTTAACCACCACGTTGCTCATAAAATGGAACCCGTAATCCTTAATAAAATGTTAACAACGTTCCTGTAATTTACATTTCAGTTAAAGCCTACATTCCCATTCTTGGATCGTTCCTTGTTTTTTTATAATAATTTGATAGAAACGCTACGTTCATCATTTGCTTAGCAATATAATAACGATTATATAAGCAATCCAAATATTTATTAGTTCAATCTATAAATATAGAACTCCAGCTGATCATTTTGCATTATAAACATTACAGCTCAAACATGTCTTCGTGCACATGGCAAGTGATTTTAAATTCAAAACTTACTGGATAACACAATCAGAAAATAATCCAATTTGACAACACTGATCCTGCAAGCACTTTAAACTCCTCTATTGGTAACACGTGACTTGAATTTTTTAACACGTGAATTTGCATTGAGCATCGTTTAAATGAAAACACGTGAAATCGCTCATTGTTTAAACAAAAACATGCAAATTGGCACGTGATCATTGTTTAAATGAAAACACGTGAATTTGCACATTGTTCAAATAAAAACACGTAAATTTGCACGTTGTTCAAATAGAAACACGTGAATTTGCACGTTGTTCAAATAGAAACACGTGAATTTGCACGTTGTTCAAATGGAAACACATGAATTCGCACGTTGTTCAAATAGAAACATGTGATTCGCACATTGTATAAATAAAAATATGTAAATTTGCAGATGATCAAGGTTTACATAAAACAAGTAAATCTAATCATTGTTTAAATAAAAATACGCGAATTTGCATGGCCAATGTTTACGTTAACGTGTTGTTAGCAAAACCTATCTAAAGTATAATAAATACAGAGTGGTGCCAAATAACCATAAACATTCGTTTTCTCTGTAACTTGAGAATGAAATGTAATACGTAACTGAAATGTCTAAACGTTGAAACAAAGTATTGTTCTTGTAACTATTGGAACTAATTTATGTCCGAGACGTTTTTCTGTGGGCTGCCTCAACAATAACTGTATGCAAATAACTGGTCCGACCATAGAGGTCATTCAACATGATTCTGCTGCATTATCGCCTGAAATGCTGGGAAATAAATGAAACACTCCGTGAAAAGTGCAGATTTTTGCGAACAAAAAAAGGAGGTGGTCTTTCACCTGATATTACTTTTTCACACATTTCAAGAATCAAACTTCCTTTCACAGCTTAGATAGTTAATTTATTACATTCCGTTTTAAAGTTATAGAAAAAACAAATGGTTCAGCTTATTTTGCGCCATCCTGTATAACCAAAGCTGGCAAAATGTGATGCTGCACTCGTTGTTTGTTTGACTGACAACACGTGAACGTGCATTATTCAAATCAAAATACAAAACTTATTTTGTATATATTTTATCATTGTTTAACCGACATAGTATCCTGAATTCCGACCATGATTTAAACAAGCGTTATACAGATCGCGATAAAAGATGACATTTTGAAAATATTTGGACTGCGTTGAAATTTCAAAGAAAATAAAACAAAAGATGTTAATCATGCCATCACATTAAAGAGGAAAGAACCCACTTTCCATCTATCAAAAATGCAACGATTAGTAAGTGCATCGAAACGCAAACCATGATGAACAGAATCATGCATTTTTTAAACGGTTGAAATGCAATACACCGAGAGAATATCGGAATTCTCAGCAACAACAACAACAAGCCTTTTCTACAACATGAAGTCGTATAACTATCAAACTCGACACTATTATTTACATAGTTTCAAACTAATTCCCCTCTCGGTTGGCATCTCCTTCGGAATTAAAACAACCGCATGCTTCGAATAAAGTCGAATTAATAAAGTGAAAGTGATGTAATTGAGTTTAAAGGGGGCGCTCTACAACGTCATGCTTTTTGGTTATTCCATTGCACGCCCATTAATTTCCACAACTGACATTTCCTACTTGACGACAGGTTTTAAGATAAGTTCCCTTAATCCTCTGGAGACAAAGAATAAAAAAATATATATATACACAGTATATAAATATATATTATATAAGAAAAAACCAAAACTTCCAGTTGTTGTCACCAAGAACTTATTTTTACTTTTGGAACACTTCAACTGTGAAGCCAAATTTTTTTTCATCTCGAATGGAAAGAATGAAAAACAACGCTGAAGGGTGGTAACAACGGAAAATACTAATCCCGGTAGAAAATTACAGGATATTCGACGCAACCATCGATAGACATTCCGTCACTTTCACAATGGTAAATGAGTTCAAATTAGTATCTAGCAGGCCGTGACCACTTTGACACTAAAATCAATAGAAGCTTCACTCATGACGCCTAGGATCTTGGTGCCAAATTGGTTTCAGTTTCGTTCAAGCGTTCCCAACACGAAAACACACACATACTAAAAAAAATAGATATAAAAAAAATATACCGATAAATTACGATATTTTTTTTGTTATCAAAATGGGAAAATTTTTTGTTATCCATTGTTGATGGTTTAAAATTTTTTTTGTAACTCTTTTAAGTTTTTTTTCCTACAGTATTTCTATTAAGTTTGGAAGAAAAATTTAGGATTTTTTTGTGTGTAGCAAAAATTCAATAAGCAACAGATATTGTTGTCGGGAGTCTGTGTCAAGACTTTAAACTATTGATTTCAAAAAAGTAGTTCTTCGCATTCAATGTTATACTAAGGTGAAAACATCAACATAATAACCAAACAAAATAAAATATAGTATAACAAAAAAACAAACAAAAACGTTCAGAACGAAGAAAAATTTCGTCTCGAAAGTTAAAATTGAATATTTTACATATACAGTGGAATCTGCTTAAGACGTTTTCTCACTTTAAAAAAGTTCAAAATAAATTTATCTTACAATCTTTATATATATAATTCTCTTAGGTATGCACCACGTTCTAAATCCACGCAAGTTTACTGTAGCAACCAGAATAAACAACTACGGCAAGCATACGTCGCCGGTAGCGACATATGTTTACATAGCTAACACACACCGCCCGTAGGTGGCGTATGTTACGCAAGGGCAATCTTCTAGCATTAAATAAGGTGTTTACGGTGTTCTTACCTAACTTTAATGAAAATATAACAAACTTGAAACATGTAGAACAGTAAATATAATAAACCGTATTATACAGTATTATCTAAAATTTTTGCAAACAATTAAAAAAAAATATACTTGCATACACATTTTTAAATGCATGGTTAACTTCCTTATTTTTGAACTGTCTTTATGGAATGAAATAACTTTAAATAAAATAAAATAAACAGTTTCATCATACACTTACAATTTCTTTGTAACCAAACCCGACTCTAATTTTGAAAACCCAGCAAGTTCCCACAACGTTAATGGTTGTCATCGAATGACAATAAAAGTAAGCTTACACAAAGAAAAATCAGCACAGAGTATATACTTTAAAAAAACAAAAAACAAAGACCCCCCAAGTCTCTAGTCCCCATAGTCTAGTTTGAAGCATTCTCTTCATGTCATTACAGCACACTATACTCTGGTTCCAATCTCACATCCACAAACATTAAAACTCAGCTAACGACATTTTTCCGGTCAATCGTTTGACATTGTGTGCAACACACACACCATACACACACTTTAATAGAAGTTCTCGAATTAGAACTAAAACCTGATTGGTGATTGGATTTAATGACTGGTTGTCTCCGCTTCTGCACACGAAAAGCTTTTAGAGTCGAGGAGAAACAGGCGGATTCCTACTACGAAGACAGTCGAATGAAGAAGAAAACAACATGGCCCCCTTTAATTACTATGACATTCAGCAATCGGATCAAAAGTTCGATATAATGCTCAAAATTTCATTTTAAAGCCCAATCGATAATAATCAGTGATGGAGGAAATAAATGAAAATAGATCTTCAACCTGACTGCACAGGTTTCCTTCGAATACTTTTGCATGTGGCGTTTCATTTCAATTGGATGAATCTTGTAAATATTTTTCCGTCATGAAGACTTGGGGGTTTGGTTTCATCGACGATTTAATTGTAATTATTTTATTGAAATGTATTCTCCATGTCGTGTTTGCCATCATCAAACCAATCAAAAATGGGAAGATTTCTTGTTACGAGTGTCCAATTGGATTGAATTTTCCGCATTTCAATCGCAATCAAAATCGCTCATACAATTTTCAGAATTTTGCGACAATTTACAAATTATATTACCGTAGGCTATATAAAAAAAAATAAATTGTTAAAATCCATTTTTCAAGTTCTGTACATCAACATACAAACAAGTACATTAAAAATGCTTTTTAAGCATACTCTTTATATACCGTCATTAATATATATATATATAAAGATATATTGGTATGTGCATACATAATACAAAAGAATCCATTTTTGATTTCTGCATGCTTCGATTTATGCGAATTTAAAATTTATGCAATCTTTCATTAATTTTTTATTCAATTTATGCGTGCTTAATTCCATTTTTGATTTCTGCATGTTTCGATATTTGTGAATTTCGGGTTATGCAAATTTAAATTATGCGAGTCATTCGATGTTGAATTAATGCGAGTCTTGAGTAATTCAATTTTTCATTTTTGCACGTTTCGATTTATTTATTTATTTATTTATTCATATACCGTGTATGCGAGTTTTTTACATCGGATTTATGCGGGTTATTTAATTTTTGTTAAAAACTTATGCAGTTCTCGTTTTATGCGTTTTTGGTACATTTATCCGTATATTCTCTTAAACGACTGTAAATGGCAGTATACGTTCAATTCCCAGCTGGCACACTCAAAAACTCACAACTCACTCGCAAGTGGAAGCTAATATAAAGAGCTATAATACAAAAAAATTAATACACAAATATAATATAAAAATTATATATAAATATTTTTAATTAAATATATTATCTACCTCAAAGTATATATACAGTATCTCACCACAAAAACGTAAAATTCTATATATCCCCTCCCCCCCAAAAAAAAAACACAACTGTATCTGCACTTTAAATTGAGTAAAAGTGCAAATTACTTTAATAAAGTAAGTTCAAATTTGAACCGGATTTTGTTTTATTCCAAAAAAGAAAGTGGAAATTGTTGAATCAAGTAAAATCCGGATGAAATTTTAACTTCTATTCCGTTACATCGGAAATGATAAAATCCTTGTCACGAATGTCAAATTGGATTGAATCCTCGTCATGTCAAAACGTAACCGCATGCAATGCAATGTTTCTAAAATTTAAAAATTTATACAAACAAAAATTCGCTGAAATAATTTCTTCGAGCACACCAAAACATTTGTAAAACAAGAAATAAATAAAATAGAAGCACTTTATAAGATATATAAATAAGTTATCAACACCGGAGTCTTCTCGTGCCATGTCAATTCAGTTTAACACTACGGCAGCAGGTTTTTCTCGGGGTTCTCGCGTTTTCTTCTGCTTCATGAAACCCTATTCCATCATCATCATCATTTCCGAATTTTCTGAATTAAAGCCTGAGGGCCAAATGACAAACCTAACGACAATCGATGACCTCGTAAAGCATTAAATAAATAAATAAATAAATAATAAGTAAATACTGTAGATAAATAAAATACACCGGCCTATAAACGTTACGGTCTTGTACGTATATCTATGTGCAGTATATAAATCGCTGTCTTTTGAGAGTCGACAATCAGCGCATCATTTTTCTTCAAGTAATTGACGTCGAATGCACTGCCGAGTTAAAATAA
Organism: Cryptops parisi; assembly: GCA_034695005.1. Lineage (NCBI taxonomy): Eukaryota > Metazoa > Arthropoda > Chilopoda > Scolopendromorpha > Cryptopidae > Cryptops > Cryptops parisi. The sequence continues at coordinate 4,242 of JAQIWH010002943.1, read as the reverse complement.
TTTTCATTTAGCTTCCATTCAGTGCGAAAACCATTGGTCTCCTTTCGAAGTAAATCACTTGGAATTCAACCACGAAAATCGTCGATTCTGTCCAAATCACTTCTATATGGCTAAAGGCCAAAAATGACACAGAGAAAAAGGACATTCAAAGTGCACAGCCAAAAAAAACTTTTAGACAATGTACGAGTACAACAAAAAAACGTCGGTATGTACTGCGCTTTTTATTTCTTCATTGGTTCGGTCCAATGTCAATCTTCCATAGTTCATTAATGAAAACACTGACTAAGATGTTTAAGGTAAAATGAGTAAAACGTTCTGCTGGATGCTAATGCGCCATTTTTTTTCGTGCGTCGTTCTAAGAGGTCAAAAGGTGGTTGCTGAAAGCGATTAATTTCCATTTCCTAGCTATTGGCAATTACGACAGATGTGAAAACGCGCATTGCAGCATGCATAATAAATTTTCACCCCGACAACTTCAAAATTTGAGTGAAGAATAAACGACAATAAAATGTTTATGTATAAATATTTTATCTGGACGGGTTCCTGTCGGAACGAGATCGACCGAATATATACCTCGTATATACAAAAAAGGCCTACAAGTACATAACTTACAATATACCTGTGTTTTGGGTTTCAAAATTTATTTTACACAAATTAAAAATAAGATTAAACACATCTAATACACTAAACAGATACCAATGCACGGTATCTTATGAGCTTACCGAAGCGTCCATGTTCAAAAGCATATACGGTTTTACAGTATTTGTTAGGCAACTTTTAATTCGTCTTTAAATTAACCATGAAATAAAAAACAAAATTCACTTTTGCTGCATAGCAAAATTGATATGCCGTGAAGCTGCTGCAGCAGTATGGTACTTTGTATGGTGTATTGTTGGATAATGTTTTGTTTTTTTTTTCAGTTGGATTGTTGGAAATCAGACATTGGATTTTGACTATATGGGCTATTGCCTAAAACGTTCTAAATATGACTTGATACCTACGACACAGTGTTTAAAATTTAAGATTGTTGGAAATATATGAAACGACAGTGGATTTTAACTATATGAGCTATTGCCTACAACTTTCCAAATATGATTTGATACTTAAAACGCCTTGTTTAAATTTTAACAATGCAATCACCTTGAAAATTAATTTCAAGGTCCATGAAAATATCATCTTTGAAAATCCTACTCCCTCCCCATCAAGATGCTATTATATCCAAAACTAGAGGAACACTCGGTTGGAACACCCTGTATATTGTATATGGTTGTGTACGTTTTCATATCAAAATGACAACAGATATTGCAAAGCAACGTAAGTCTAAACACGAGGTTTACTTTCAGACTCCATGTGATTACCATACAAAAATAGGTTTGCTTCCGATTAACAAATAAATTAAAATAAAATAATAAACATTGTAATTAATGACTCAACAATAGTCTTACATCGACAAAAATATGTTGCTAGCTCGAGAGGCGATTATAATGGAATTTTATGGAAATGTGCCGTTAGAGTGAGCTACTGAGTGACGGACAAATGTTTACAGTTATGAACCATTTGAATGGAAGTGTAAACCAGCGGAACACGAGGTTTTGTTTACATTCGAATTCGGAAAAAAAAATAGGTCTCTAGGCTGTAGGATCTCCAATTCGATTACGTTACGGATCAGTTAATCGCGTGTGGCGCCAACCTCATCAAAACAAACGAGTCAATACCCTACAGTCAACGCAAAACAACGTAAATTACTTACGCGTGACGTATCAAATGAACATTATCGACTGATGCTCATTTGCGCTTTATAAATTTTATAATTTGCGACAAAAATGTCGCAATACAAAAATGTCGCCATAATAAATGTCACCGTTAAAATAAAATCAGTAAAAAATATAACCAAACCTAACCTAAACTCCAACGTACAAGTAGTCTCCTGTAAGCAAACCTAACCCAACGTAGTCTCCTGTAAGCACTATCGAGTAAGCACAGATGATAACGTATGAAAATATCATGTTACAAAAATGTGTACAGCGACATTTTTGTATTGCGACATTTTTGTACAGCGACATTTTTGCCGCGACATTTTTGTCCACGACATTATTACCACGACAGTTTGACGTGATACGACCTGCACGTGTTTGGTTATTATTGACCTCACCTAACACACACACTCTCTAGATTTCACTCGCAATAAAAACTAACATTTATTGTTTACGTGAAAGTCATGTAAGCAAAATCCTATGGCTGAGCATAGGCGCTATATTCTTAATTCGATTCTATTTTCTCAAAATTTCCTCAAAATATAGTTAGGGCTTCAGACGGCTCATTTTTTTTAAACATTTTTAACATATTGGAGGTCATTTCGAACTGTGAAAAAGTATCACCAGTGACAACAACAGTTACAATATACAGTACTGCACAAGAAAAAGGCTACACTGCATTACGCCAACAGACCACACTGCATTACACCAACACACCGAATGTAGTCTGTAAAAACAAAGCTTTTGCGAACATAAGTTTACAGTACTGTATACTATTATGTATTTTTGTGTTTGTTTGGGTTCTACAAGTTTATGAAATAAAAAAAAAATCTACAAATAAATAAGTTTTAAGCGGAAAACGTTTTTCTACGCAACTCAATGAGCCAAAAGTACAATAAAATATTTAGTACCATTACTTAGGGCACAAGATAATGTATACGAAAGTTCCGTTCAAATCCCCAACGCCGGTGGTGTAAAGAAGACAAGTGTTTGTACTCACAATAGTGTGCAATTTTAATAACTCCAAAATGACTCACAAATATTTCATTAGTGATCGCACTCACATGAAAACCCACTACTATTGAAGTGTGTGTTACACCTACTATATACGTATCTATAAAATATACATAAGCGCAAATAAATGCATAGCAACTTCACTGAGGATGTGGTGAAATTTTATAGTGGACATCTTCGTTATTTATACTCCAGTGGTTCCTTGTGTAATAAAATAAACACCAAACTCGAAAACTAACAGAAGGTTTAAATTCTGTGTACGGTTATATATAAGTCTATATTATTTTTTGAAGTTTGAAACTAATGGTTCACAGATGAGTTGGTTAAATAAACATGGTTTGAAAAATATTTTTAGAACCATATAAAACATTTTTAAGAAGTCATGTAGGTAAAATTTCACACATAAAAAATACATTCGCAATTAGTTAACCAAAGTATACGAAATTGTTGTATCGTATTGCTCGTATATTGTAGATTTAAATTGCATTATTTTCTTTAGCACATCTTTTTAGACTCCAAGTTGGAGTCAGATTTGCAAGTCAGTGAATTAGTTTTCACATGTATTTTTAATCTATAATCCGATGTACATTTGAACACCCCTGTTATTTATACCTCATAAAAAAAGAAAAACAAAAAATAAAACTCAACCATTTGCAGATGGTTTGGCACATTACACGAGATGATGTGAGATTTTTCAGTCGAATAATAACATCTGCTAATCCCCTCGAATAACGATTTTTTGCGAAGATCCTTTACCTCAAATCTACATCGTTGAAAAAGAAAACCTCATCCCAAAAAACCCCAATCTCTTCTTTTAAAACAGCTAATTCTTTAAATCCATGTTAAAAAAGTAAAAATAATAAATAAATAAATAAATAAATAAATAAATAAATAAAACCCAATTTCACACGATGTCATACATTCGGTAAAGCACCCCCATTTTATTGACTTGTTTGCAGAAAAACCGATATTCATCATCATCATCGAGAACTCCAATGATATACTGTGTGTGGGTGTGGGTGTGTGTGTGTGTCAATGTGTGTATGTATACAAAGTCCCGTCTCGTTTGCCAAAGTATGAAATTATCATTAGAATATCCAGTGCCTTTTTCTAGAAAAACATGTTAGGTGATACGCGAAATCAATATCGCTACAAATATCAATACGAATCAATAAAATATCGATATTTAATCGATACAAAATCGAAATAATGTAAAGTTAAAGTGTACTCATGTACCTTTTTTATACGCTGAAAAAGAGCACTGGGAATAGCTGCGTTATGCAAGAGTTTAGGTTCACATTTAGGCCTAAATTTTATATTCAGGCTTAATTTTTTTTTTCAAGGAAAATTATTGTCAATTAATTCAAACTAACAAGATGTTATTTCATACTTGCGGCTAGGCATTACATCCAATGCCCAGATGCTAAACATTGCCGATAACATATATAGACTTACAGATAATACACAGAACTTG
>JAQIWH010002942.1:0-22021 GCA_034695005.1 Cryptops parisi | reverse complement strand
TTCATAATGGAATGCTTCATTTCATTGCAGTTAAATAAAAAACGCGTATTATTCAAACTTGAAATTAAAGTTAGAATTGTACTTACAGTAGTCCTTATGACCAATAGTCCCCAATTTGGAAAACAGCATCCTCGATTCGTCTTCGCTCTCATCGTGATGCCTGCACTAGAGATGAAAAAAAATATTAATTTTATTTTGTATGATCTTTTTTAGAAAGCGCTGGCCATCCAGTGTTCCAAACCGTCGGTGTCGGGAAGAAGTTTCCCCACTTAACACTGGAGCAATGGCCGAAAATGAAAACAAGGTGGACACACAGAATCATTTCAGTAGCTTTTAATGTTAAGAGTGTTCACTACACGTTTACATACGCTGGTCATTAAAAGTCCCAAAGCTCCGTCTCTCGTCATCGTAATTGCCCGTCATGATTTTCGTTCAAAGGGTTTTAATACTGTTGAAGACAATGGCTCTTTCTCATTGTTCAAATAAAAAATACATGCACCATGCTGCCAAAAACGTTGGTTTCAACAAGACTGCATCAAAACAGCTGCATCATTTTAAAAGGGGAAAACGAGAAACCGTCTTTGTCGACGGTCAGCATCGAATCTGTGCGAATTACGTAGCTACGGTGCAGGTTCCTATTTCTTGTTTGCCAACCACGTCTCTTGCGCACGAAAAAAAAAAGCACCAGAAAGTAGACTACAGGGAACGTTTTGTTTTCATTACAAAAATATGTTTCCCAACGACCGGAAACGAGCTTGGCGGTGAATTGAACTATCGTACGCTCATTCCTACGAACTGAACCGACGCCTAAACCGGCATGCGAACAGACGCGGTATATACTTTCAACATCGTCATGGCACCAACGCCGACTGGAATTTAGAGTCGACGTAAGTACCACCACGTTACATGTCGGTCACCGGGCATTTAACAAAAGGAATCTTAACCCTACGTCGTCCGATGCCGTCGCGTCGACCACGTTCGGATTGTATGGATAATACCACGCTCATTGCAGGATGTCCGACTCGGTACGATAGCGTCGGCTTTGAACAAGGTTCCAAATTAAAGCATGTCCACTATCAAACTAAATTTGTCTCGAGTACACGTCGGGCTATATGGCACAAAGGCATCTTCGTCGGATCAGATCTTTGGCGAATCAAAAAAATAAAAATTTTAAATCACGCGATAGACAATGTAGCTATATATATATATCGATAAGAGAAAAAAATAGAAGACATTAAAAAAATTTAACAGAATTAAAAAGATCACTGGAAAAACGTGACACAAAGTCATCAACATGTAAAACATCTGCAATGAATGTGTTTCCCATGCTAAAAAGTTTACATATTAATAATATAGCTCTGCATGTGTTGCATGTACAGTATTTACACACCTATATACAGAATTCAAAGAGCTAAAAGTCATGGCTACACGAGTTGTGGTTTCGTGCATCGACATCGTAAACTACCACGAATAAACTTTTTAAAAAAAAAAATACCGATAACTAAAGAATCCCACACCGGGGTCACCCAGGGAACGAGTCCTTTGGATGACTTTAAAGTAAGTAAAAGAAGACGCAAGATGGAACGCACGTTTGACTGACGTCGAACCAACGAGCCACGAAGAAAGACGTAAGTAGCCATCTTACGGGAAGACTTGGCCATTGAATACTTTGCTGAACATCACACCAGAACCGCTTCCAGGATTGGGAAGAGCGGGACTCTGCAGGCTCACATCCGTTTCTTTCACAGGCAAAATTGTTCCGGTGAAACGAAAAGGCAAAAAATAAAATATTGTTTTCACTCTTTCGCTTGGACGAAGCACAAGAAAAACAAAGCACTTTTGAGCATTCTCTCCGTTAATGGAGTCACTAGTTGTTTCAAGGCGTCGTTCCTTCTCCGCAAGTCCGTTTTTGAAGTTGTCTACGAATCACAATACAACCTTTGTAGTTTTGCAGATCTAACTCTTTCCACTATGGATTTTGTTTTTTTGGAAATGAAAATGGCACGTCGTCGAAGATGAGTAGACGCGTGATCCGTCGCTCGTGCCATCAGATGATGGACGCACGCGACGAAATTCAGCCGAGGGGGGTTTCCCCCCAATTCTTAAATACAATGAGATTCTTCGGTGACTACATGAAACACTGAGCACGGTGTTCTACAAGCCTAACCAAAGGATTTCACAGCATCCATTTGTTTTGTTTTGATTTCTAGGACTCTGGATATATGACTCCACGGTAGATATCTCGCCAGGAACTAACTAGGTAGGTACGATACCAAAGACTCGATGCGGTAACAAACTCTTGTATCAAGCTCTGGACCGCAGCGTTCGGTTGGTGGGTGCCACGAACCGAGACCTCGCGCAACGTTCCCGAGGCTAAAAGAAATTAACGCACGTTCGGTCCGCTTTCGAACGTCGTCGTCTTCGTCGTCGTCACCTATACTCTTCGACGCTCCGTTTCGCTGACAACTCCACCTGCGGCGTTAAACCGATGACACCGCCACTGCCGAAGAGGTCTCGGATTCCCCTTTACCCCACCACAGTCCGCTGCGATCTCAAGCCCGCCGCGTCGGGAGCTGAAGAGTACTGCCGCAAATGCCGGAGTCGTTGAGGTCACCGTTGGGTGGATCCGGGTCGGCATCGTGGTAGTCACCCTCGTCTTCCATGTTCTCCATCATGCCGGTCGTGGAGACGGTCGTACCTATACGCTTGATCGACACGGGAATGTCTGGTTCCAACTTCTGCCATTTGAAGACTCGCATTAGGAAAACGATCAAAATCGGCAGCACACTGCTCGAAACCAAAAGACCGCATATGCCGCCGACCCACGGCGGATAGTCTTGTTCCTCCGTCTTTCCCTGAAAAGTGACAAAACATGATGTATGGACGAAACACTGTCACGGAAAAAAATAACAAGCACGTTGCACGAGCAAACTCACCGTTTCAGCGTTCCATGCCTGGTATCGAGGTGGATGGTGAATGCGGTAAACCAGACTGCTCACAAACACCACGATCATTACGAAAGGGCTGCAAAAACGCCACATGATGTTCCAATAGAGATTGGGTCGGTCACCCACCATGTCTTCAATGTCGTCCATGAACCTACAATGAAAACGTGTCAAACAAAATGTTTTCTGGAAATGCAACGATGGTAAAGAAGGGTAAACCACTCACCTGGCATGTCCGTAAACGTAGACGACACCGATCACTTCAAAGAAAGCAATCAAAAGAAGTCCCATGGAGCCGGAACAGGAATCAAAAACTTTGACCCAATATTCACCGGCACCGGTGCAAAAAAGCAAACCGATCAAAAACGAGATTAAACAGATGACGCCTGATACAAACAAAAAACAAAATGTTACAGCCGTCTCATCATCATCATCAATTCAAAAGTAACAAATTAATCCACTCACCAGATACAACTTCTTTACGGACCCTAGAGATGAGATTCATGTCAAAGACGTTGCCTACGACACCTTCCAGTGTTCCAAACATACTCCCCATTCCCAGCGTCAACAACATCATGAAGAAAATAACCGACCAAAAGGGGGCGCCAGGAAATTCGACAATCGCTTGGGTGAAAACGATGAACGCCAAACCCGTGCCTTCAGCTGCCTGCGAAGATAAAAATCGACGATGTGAATGATGCAAAATTTCAGACCAGCGAAAGGGAACGAGAAACCATAATTGTAATTTACCTGATTCAAAAATTCATGCAAATCGCATTGCTTCAGGCCGTAGTGTTCAATCAAAGTTTCGTTGAATTCTCCAACCTTTTCCAAATAAATCTCTGGCGTCAAGGTGGTCGCATTGTATAGGTCGCGATATGGAGAGAACTCCAAGAGTTGCAACGTGTTCCTACGAAAAGAAAAGACAGTGACAAACCGATCGATTTTCGTCCATTTGAAGAAAAAAAACAAGTAAAACCAATCTCACTTTTCGATGCATTTGTCCAAACTCATCGTCGCTTTGAAGCCGAGCACCGCAAACACGACCAAACAAGACAAGATCGAGGTGAGACAGTTGACGATGGATACCACAATGGCATCACGTTTGCAGTCGTTCTTAGGTGGATTGTAACTCGAAAAAGAGATGATCGATCCGAACGCCAAGCCCAAAGAATAGAAAACTTGGGTCGCAGCGTCCAACCAGACCGTCGGATCCAATAAACGTTCCAACTAGTAAACGAAGCCAACAAAACTAAGAACTAATGTTGTTTGCACTAATGTGCAAAGAACTAATCAAGTGACACTCACTTTCGGTGTAAACATGTGAATGATGCCCGATTCCGATCCTTTCAATGTGATAGCTCTACCGAAAAAGATGATGAGCACGATATATGGAAACGTCGCAGTGAAATACACGACCTGCGAATAACGAAAGCAAAGCATTAGTAAAGCCGAATTGACCAAGAGTGTGGAGTCGGAGCAATTTTAGGATACTGATATACCGACTCCGACGTTGTTCAGACGCATCTAGGCGCACGTACAATTCAGTGAGAGTTTTGACTCCGACTCCATTAACCCAATAATTGCTATTTTATTTTCGATTTGAATCTGACCTTTTATTTAACTTGACCGGTCGTAAAAAGTGTTTCGGCATGTTTAGCCCGTTTAAGATCGTTTTTACCTATGTTCCCAGTATCGTAGATACTTGAAACTTGGTATGCAAATTAATCCTGCGTGATAATTTGATCCGTCAAATTTGGAGACATCCAGGTCGCGTTAATTACGACATTTACGGTATGCAAAGATCAGTTTTACCTGGTAAGGTGTTGCTGACGCTCTGATCCGCTTTTTTTAAAACTCTCAATTTGGGTTAGCGTACAATCAGTTAGCGAGATTGCAAAAAAACTGCAAGCAACTTCTAAGTGCTCATTAAGAGCAAAACCATCCAAAAACAGTAACCCGTGTAACTTACACAGGCCGAATTCATGTTATCGACTGTTTTTGGACGGATTTCAGGAAATAGAAAGGTTTTGATTGGCTGGCCTAAACCAGACGCCTTGACTTTGGACGCTGTTAGCGCTGACTGTTGGTAAAATATAGAACTTCACACATGGTTCAATCTTAACTGTGTTTCAATCTAAACATATTAATAAATCGAAATGTAAATATACAGACATATTTAACATTTAATGTGCTACTATAGACTTTTTCCTATTTTTATGTTATTCTATCCAAAAAAATTTTCTATTGAAGAATAATTATCAACGTTTGCTCCATTGAAAACCCAGACCCCTTTTAATTCAAATAAAAGGTTGTGCTTAAAAAACAAGGTTTTATATAATCTTGTTTTGTATAATTTAGTTTAATTACAAATAGAGGAGTTGGAGGTACCAGAAATTGAGGAGTTGGTGGGATCATAAATAAGGAGTCTAGAGTCGAACGTTTCATGAATCAACTCCACAACACTGGAATTGACAACAGGCAAAGGTGTTTAACATAAGAGAAGAACACTCACTTTTCCCGAAGACTGGATTCCCTTCATCATGCAGAGATAAGTAATGATCCAGGCCGCTAATAAGCATAGAACCATCCACCATTTCAGGCCTCCACTATCATTGAGTGAAGGCGAGATGTCAACGGTATTTCGATACCAAAAATAAGCCGTAGTGGAACTCTTGGCACACTCCTCCACCTGAATTTCGATGTGACAAAAAAAACAAACCATTAAAAACAAAGATTTAAACACTTGTCAGCACGTATAAAAACAAGGAAACGGGAACAGATTTTAAATAGGGTTACAGAGGTGGACTTAGGTAAAGTGGCACTCTGTGAGAAGCCAAATTTTTGTACCCCCAAATATAGGGCAGTATCGAATGTTTCGTCCATTGTATACTAGTGGATTGGTGGACTGCTGATAACCTTGATATTGATAGTGTTTGTGACGTGGACGTTCAATAACACTAACCTTTATTAGATTCATACAGAGTGTAGTGTATTGAATATGTGACTAAATTTATTTGGGGAGTTGGGTGAAATAACGGTATAACTAGATATAGATTTGAGAAAAAAAAGGGCAAAAACGTCTGGCACATTCAAATTTAACGTTAAAAAAACATTCCTGTCAACTGTTTATTTCTAGAAGGAACATGAACAAGTTTTACAAGAAATTTGTTAAGGCCTCAAGTTACGAGCTAATTTAAAGATGCAATTACACCGTTATTCCAAATATTGTACTAATTTATAAATGCATTTACGCCATTTTCCCAAAGATCAGTAGCTTTTACATTGTTCTGCAAGGGAAACAAGCGAGTGAAACAACCAAGAAGTGAAGCGACAAAAAGAAAGAAATCACACAAAAATTTCAGATTTACAATAGTCGCGTCCATATTCTTGCTCCACAAAGTGCAAATTATAGACAACCCAATGTCTTTACTAGTCTAATGTGTGTTGTAGACTGGTCTACAACGATTCAATATATATGCATTTTAAGGAATAACGACGTAAGTAGATATATGTCATTCCACCCAACTCCCCGGCTGTTTTAATAAATTTAATAAGGTTAAGCTAATGGTTTTGGCGCCCTGTTGGCACTGCTCAGGGACCACCCGCACTGCCCTAAATCCACCAAGAAAACCTGTATCTTGTAATTTCACCATTTTCCTTACACTGAGAATACAGATTTGTAGTTGTGTATGTATGTGTGTTTTACTTTATTAACCGATTGAAGGTTAGGTTGGCACTAAATTGAGAGTTAATGCTTTTCTGAACAAATATAAGTGTGGTACCAGTTGGTTCCACTTCTTTATTGCTTCTCACTCTCATTAAGATGAGTGTTAATGAACAAGATATCCGTGGAAATCAAAATGTCATTCGAGTTTTGTAACGTATCACACCATTGGTCATTCAAGGCCCCTCAATAAAAAAAGTGTAATGTCCACCTTGTCCATTCAAATTAAACACTAAATCAATATATCATGCAACAGTGGTGGATTTACGGGTGAAGGTTTCCAGGGTTTTTAACCCCCCCTTAACATGTTTTTATCGTGAAAAAAAAAAGATAATAAAAAACGCAAAAATTGGCTAAAGTGTGCATATTTTGAGATTTAAATACTTAAACATTCATTTGAAGTTTGATTTGCCAAAAACAAGATGTAATTTTTAGACATATTCGTCATGAAATTTCAGGTGAACGATGACCCCCCCCCCACAGAAGCCAGTTCTAAATCCGCCACTGTCATGCATACATATATTCAGTGCTGTATTTCAGCATATACAAGAGTTAAAGTATACGTGTATACTTTAAATTTTATCGATATTTTTTGATATATATCGATAATCTATCGATTTTTGTGTCACTGTTGATCTTGAGAACTACCTAACCTTTTTTTTTATAGAAAAACAGCACTGCATATATTGTCATATTTATATATACATATTTAATTGGTTTGGTTTTATGATGTGTATACAGATCAAATCGTAATTTGCGTTTACATTACGTAAGCATGTAATATAAGCTTATGTATGTTTATACTGTATACAGTACAGTATTTAATGTCAATACACCTATTTATTATCCCTTGTATAAAAAAAAAATAATGGGTTAATATCAAGATTATTGAATTGTACAAGGAAATGGAAGTTTTCCTGCAATTTTCCTCGTCAAGTTTGGGTTTTTGTTTATATGTAAATATTTATTCATAAATATTTACAAAAATCATTAAAATGATTGAAAAACCAAGCATATTTTAAATGCCGAATAAGATGATGAAACTAATCAAGCCATTTGTATGATCAAATTCAATTATAAGAAGAATTTGAGTTAATTGCCGTTCTATTAAAGATTCCGGTTTCCTTTTAAACAACTTTATCGCTGTTACATAACCGCAAAGAAGAACGTTCTAACAATCAAGTGTCCCCTTCTCTTGTTGCACGTTCTTCGAAAAACGATTTCGCGCCAAAACAACAATAACAAGAAAAGGAACACCGATGGCAAGAGAGGAGGGGGAAGGAACATACACATAAGATAAAACAAAAAACCAACTTACATCAGTGCCATTTTCAGTTTTTGGGCAAGATTCCCATGGCAGAGTTGGCTGGAAAGAATTGAAGAAATAATAAAGACACCATGCGATGATCATGTTGTAGTATAGACCAACGAGAAAAGAGATGACTGTACTGCCAATGCCAATGCCTCCGATCCACGGGTGAATCTTATTCCACACACCAATACTGCCAAGACGCACCCGTTGACCAATGCCCAGTTCCAGAAGAAATATCGGAATCCCTTCCAGAACAAGCATCACAAAATATGGTATAAGAAAAGCCCCTAGAAAAACAAACAAATACATATAAGACCATTTTTTAATAAAAATACATACAGCCGAGCCTGTTAATAACGGAATATATTTCACACAGAGCAAAATCCATACAACGAGCACTATTCAGTAACGCAATAGAAAAAGTAGTCGGCCGTCATCTTCACAACTGTATTATTGATTGTCTTTGTGCACAATGTTTTCTTAAACAGTGGGATTTCCATTTTCTTTTTTACAATTGTGAACTGACTAATAAAAAAGTGAGTACTGTAATAAAATACGCTTCTAGTATGCCACTCGTCCTATATTTTAAAAAAACAGCATACTGTTTGAACAATTTGTTCTTTACCGAACACCAGATGTCCTTTATTCCAAGAACAGATTTCTCAAAAAAATACTGAAAATACCAGATATTTGCAATTTTCTTCAGAAGAATATCAATGTAAATTTCTATATCATCTCCCAGTGATAGACATGTCACTTCGACTTGTGCAACCACTCCACCCCTACCTAAACTGAATTACCCAATAGATGACACTTCAATCGTAGACTAAAGATAACATTATCTTATCTTTAGTCAACCCCGATCCATTCATGATTCAACTAGTAAATAGCCCGTCAATTGACGGGTGCATTTCGAATAGTTTATTGTTAACCCAAGGCCAAGCAAAAATGTCCCCTTTGTGTGATGGTGATCTGATAAACCTGTTTCTTTCGTCTCTTGGGTGGGTGTGCACAACTTTCTAAGTAGGTCGTTCAAATTTCGCGCGCACGAATGTCATTGGATGGTGCTGAGAACCAATGAGCAATCGAAAACAGTCACTTTCGGGTTTTATTTAAAGAAATTTTTGCCACAAAAAAAATTAATTAGATGTGATATATTCTGAATACCACAGAGGTACATTTACATGGTATATTCTACAAAACAAAGCGAATTCAGTTCAAATAGTTTATTTTAAAAAATCTTGATTGATAATAAAATATTAATAACAAAAATTTCGTTACTTTGGTCCTTAGGGCCCGTGCAGGAACCTTACAAACTTACACAACATAAAATGATATAAAAACTAACGTTACACTAACTTACATCAAATAAATTTTTGGATGTTCTTTATTTGGGACTTGAAAACCCTATCGAACCAGAGGATATCGGATTACTGGATTTTTGGAACGGATCACTCCGTTTATTAATACGCCCACTTAGCAAAATTAACTACACAATGCATGGTGGTGTGTATAAAGTTTCAAAACAAGAAAAAACTAGCTACAGCAGTTATTAAATTCAATATCATTGCATTGTATACAAAATTAGTCAATTATTGTTGATGTTTTATTTTTCGTTCAAATAAGACAGTTTCGTGTACCGACCTGCTACCTGCCGAGTGTCGGACTACTGGATGTGTCGGACTAAAGAAACTCTATTGTATTTATAAAAAACCACAGGTGGCTGGGGTTACAGTAAGTGAACTTTGCAAAATCATAAGGGTTATCTACATACATTATTTAATCAAAAACAAAAACAGTCTATTATATTTATAGAAAATGTGTAAATATCGTTAAGAGGAAGACGAATTAGGTACCGTACTTTATAGGTATAGGGTAAAATTTATTTCCCATAACTGCACCAATGATTAATGAAATTAAACTCGGTATAAGAGTCTCTACTGTGGATCTATATTCAACATCGTTGCTGTACGTAGACGTATTTCGAGAACAAGATGGCACGTTTACAAAAGTGAAGGTGGAGATCGTGAACTGGTGCCAAGTAGCTCGTTCTTTGCCAAACACTACTTTAAAATAATATAACCTCTCCCCCCCCCCTCTTAATATTGAGACGTCACGTGGCCCTTTTCTTGAATTTTAAATAATAATAATAAAAAAAAAAATAAGGGGCATCGAATTCGATCTAAGAGACGGACACAAAAGTCCAGGGGCTCGTGCTTTGATGGGTGTTGCGCAAACTGAATGATTAAGTTGATCGAACAATCGACGATCAACGAAGCGAAGGAATGAGCGTGTGGCGCGAGACCACCAAAGTGCCAATCATCTCGTTGTTGGACGCGCATTATTATTCGGTGATTAATGTTTTCCAGTCACGATGACATCGGCAACTGAACAGCGCAGAGACCAAAGACTAAAAATAATAATGGTGTCAATTGCTGCCGAAAAAACTTTGTTTTTTTTTGGCTATAGGGTTAACCACGTGCCAACGACCTTTTCCACTAGATATTTGACAAAACCCTAAAACAACTTCAATACAACCGTCCAACATTCGAACTATCTCGTGATAGTTCGAATAAACGATGATATACTGGTTTTTAAAACCATCGACGACGTCGCAAATACTCGGATCCGAACACGCCCCGGGTTTTGAATATTATGACCGAACTGTCAAATCTGAAATTTGTTCTTGAATGTCTGAAAAAACCAGAGAATGCCAAGTTTCCTTTGTAATATAATATAAATATATAAAAACATTCTGTCAAATCAAAATTTTTGTTCAACATCGAAGTTGAAACCACCCTCGGTTTTCATTTTGTATACAAGGGTGGATCAAAAAATAAGTTTCACTCGTGAACAAAAGAATAATAAAGGTACACCCTTTGTTAATTTATACACATATTCGTTTAATACCTGCAAACATTTATTGGAACTTGTGAGCAATTTTTTAACACCCCAGAATTCGCTCCAGTTTTGTGCAACCATTTCAGGGTCACCATTTTCACGGTTTCATTGGTTTGGAATCGTCGTCGTACAATTTCGTTTGTCATTTCACCAAAAAAGTGGTTATTCACGTCCGGCTACTACTTGTTCGATAAAATGATAAGCGAAATCGAAGAGCAACAATTTCAAACCAATGAAACTGTGAAAATGTTGGCCCTGAAATGGTTGCACAAAACTGGAACGAATTCGTCAGTAGGGGTGGGTATCGAAAAGTTGTTCAGGCCTACACTTCCAATAAGTGTTTACATTAAACGAGTATGTGTAAAAATTAAATAGAGGGTGTACCTTTTTACACCATAGAGATTGAAGGTAAGACTTACCTTCTACCTCCATATTTACAGTTTACACAAACACACATAATGTGTTTGTATCATTGTCAATTTTTTATTCACGAGTGAAACTTACTTTTTGATCCTTTTTGAACCTAAATTTTGTTCATCATCGAAATTGTAACTACGAAGTTGTTTAAAACATCGAAGTCGAAACTACGCTGAACACCCCCCCCCCGGGTTTTCATTTTGTATAGAATCAGCCAAACAATTCCATGAATACGCGACAATAAATTTGCCGGATGAATGAAATTGAATTATACAACAAAAATTAATTCATTAAAAACCATAATTCACAGCTTTCGATCAAAGACAATGGCTACGAATGACAAACGACCACGCTTCATCCAGTTTTTTCCAAGAATGATTAAAATATCCTTACAAAAAAAAAAAAAAAGTCGATTTCTATTTTTTTTTTGTCATTTCCCGCCCACGTGTAATTCGATATAACGCGGATAATAGAAAACTTGCGTTGGAAACCAACCAACAAAAGCAGACGCCACTCATTCGCCACCAGGCCTTACATCTTGTCGACATTAACCAATCTTTTACATAACCAAATTACGTAACAAGAAACAGTACCCAAAAATAACGGAATGGCTTTGACCGGAGAACAAATAGTGAAATATATATTTAAAAAAAAAATCACTACTAATTCCGCATTTTTGTCAAAATCGAAACAAGGTCATCAACACGTTTTTTGTTTAATAAATCGTATATTAAAAAAAAAAGTATAGAGAAAAGAGAGTTTGCCTTCGAATTTGGGTCTCGAAAGCCGGTTTTGCACCCCCGGGGCGCGTTAACTGACAAACCTGCCTACAAAGTTAACGAGTGGAAGTTGGGAAGTTTCCACTGCCCTTCCCTTGTATATACAGTACAGACATACTTTTTATTTTCTTCGCCCCCCCCCCCCTCTTTGGTGGACGTAACACCTGGACAACGATGCATTAAAAAAACACACTCATCGTTTGTTGAACAGAAACGCGCTTTCTCCGCAGTTGGCAGAGATGGACCAACGGTATCGATCGAAAGATCGATGGATCGTCGCAAAGGGATTGGATATCACATTTCCAAAATGTCGTCCATCTTTTACCAAAAATAAATCTTTTCCACTAAACAACAACATCCCCCTCCTTTGATTTCTTTGTCGTCATGTTGGTATCCCGTTAGTAGCTCGGTTCGAACAACAACAACACCCCCCAAAGGTCGAGGGTTCCATCATCATCATCGTTGCTAAAAATGGAAACGATCGATAAAAAAAAATATGCAACGATGTTAAGATGGAAGTGAAAATCGATCCAAAGCTAACAATCATTACCTGAACTAAAACCAATGAGAAGGAATGGAATAATAAAAGAAAATTCCTATGCGTTGCCATGTTGTCACGACATTGGAGACCCCCCTCCTCTTGGGCCAGTGACCGACTATTTTTGTCACCGGATCACTTGGACGTTTTTTCCATCGATAAGTCACTGATAACCGACTCAGTCAATGAAGACATTTTTTTTTACTATATTTCTTGATATCGTTGTCCCCGAAGTTGTCGTCCAAGGTCGATATTTACGACAACTTAATGAGTGGTCATGTACCAAATGACACCATTATTACAATATACGTATATACCCTCAAGACATCATTAACTATTCGAAATACCGACAAAACTGACTCAGTGACAAAATATTAGAACAAGACAACATTGATGTCACCTAATAGAGTAAACCAAACTAGTTTAACAGAAGTCGATAAACTACCCCCCCACCCCCAAGAGACCCATTCGAATTGCAAATCTGCGGTTGTCAACAACAAAGAATTTAAACTTTTAAATTCCGCAAAATCAGTAATTTTCCCCCACCACTTAAAACTCACAACGATCCCTCATTTTTCCCACAATGTCGGGTAACGGACAAGAAATGAGGGGAGGGGGAATATACTTTTTGAATGGCCACTTTCTTTTAAAGAATAGAAAAGAGGGTCAGTGAGTTAATGGTTCCTCGAGGGTCCAAAGCCCCCTCTTCGTGCCTCCCCCACCCCAATTTTATTTGGAAACACAGCAAGTCCGAACACGACCCCTCAGTAAAGGCGAACCTTCGCCTGCCAATCGATCGCTTAGCCTCCTCCTCCCTTCCATGACGTCATACTCAAAATTTTCCACCCATGCTTTTCTCCGACATTAAAAATTAAAAAAAATATATATATTCTCGCAGTTTCTTCCGCTCGCGCGCGACTCGATTTCTCACTTTCACTAGAGGTCAACTTTTTTTTTTCCGCATTTTGGACTTTCATCCTCTTTTGTGTACACACTATTTCGCTTTTCTTTTTCTCCTCCACAAGTCACAGCAGCTGGCGCTAAGAAAGAAAAGAGCGAGTGCGTGGGAGGCTCGCTCGCGCCTTTTGACTGCATACACTCGCTCGTCGTCTTCTTCTTCTTCCAGAAGATTACCATGGTGACCCGAAGAAAAGGAGTCGACCATCGTGAGTCTCAAGGTAGGGAAAGGGACTCACTTAAAAAGAAAAGGTTCAAGGTCTTTTTTTAAAATAAAAACGGAAGTGCACCATTCCCGGAAAAAAAATTTAAACAAGGAGCGGATCAACAGGAAGAATAAAAACAAAAACGCGATTATTGGTGAAAATTAATAAACGGGGCCTATAATTCGATATTTTTTAACCTTCTCCAAACAAAACACGTCACTGGTTTCGTGAACCGATGACGTCACCGGCTCGTTTTCCCGCACTGGAGCTCGTGAAACGTTCACTAATTTATCCCCTACTCCCATTTCCCCAGTTCTCATCGATCGACGACAATAATGATAAAATAAAAATGTCAAACGAAAAATTATCTAAAAACAAAAACCCGATGGAAAAAATTGGTGATAAATAATCGATATTGAGTACTCACCACCCCCGTTCTGTTGACAAAGGTAAGGAAAACGCCACACGTTTCCCAGCCCGACACCGTAGGATATAATTGACATAAGGAACTGCAGCTTGTTGTCCCAGGCAGCACGTTCTTCCTTCACCGGAACATCGATGGAAATGACCGGCTCGGGATTGTTGAGCGGACTCATCTCGACGAAGCCTTCTCCTCCTCCGCCGTTTTCCAACGACGACTTTCGTAGCGACATCATGTTGACAAAATGTAATACCAATAATCCAAGAATCGACGAGGTACGACGACGAATCCCATTCAACGCTGCTCAGCACGCGCAGAATGAAAATACAAAATAAATAAAACAAAAAGGCAAAAAAAAAAAAAGACGACCGCAACTTCGGTTGGGAAGAGAAGAACGACCGAGTCGACGATGAATCCGATCGATGGTTTTGGCAATGCCCGTCGCCGATGTTTTTTGTTGTTTTTGTGTGGGGGTGACAGTCGATGAGGGGACAAATTTAAAATCACAACAACGACGATGGTTGATGGTTTTTCCACGAAGAGGCTGCAGCGACGACGACCGACGCGTTGGAGACGTCGTTCGAAAAAGAGGCGAACGCACGTCGCGCCACTTGGTTGTGTCGAAGAACGCGCCCCTGGTGGCGACACCAATAACCAGCCAGCTATCTTTTTTGCGTCGTCTTCCGTTTCCATTGGAGAAATCGTTCTGTGACGTCATCATGAAAGTAAAAAAAAAGTAGTGGTCCAATCCTATGACGGAAGAATAGAATTCGTTAGGTCAAAGTACAACAAAGTACAACACTACAGGTACGTTTGACGCGACAAAAATCGCGTTAAATGTTTGCCTCATCACCCTGAAATCAATTTTACACGTCCAAGTTTTTCAATCAAATTCAATCGAATCCAACTTTTTCTGACGTCATACCTGAACGCGTCATGCACATCCGGGTGTATTTCAGTGCTTTTGCTGCGTTTCGTTGTTTGCACGAAGACGCGCCGCATCCTGACGTGTGTATGACGTCATAAAACAGTTGGGATCGATGGAATTTGATTGAAGAAGTTTGACGTGTAAAACTTCATTCATTCGTAACGTCAATGACATCACGTGACGAATACTGTCAACATTCCCTACAGCAGCTATAATAACTGACTTACAACTCGGCGAAATTCATGTTTGAAACGTGAAATTAACCCCAACTTTCACGTGCAGTGTCAACGTTTCGCTTTCCTTCGTTCTAGAGGCTTCTTCCGGAGAAAACAATTACTAAGTTAACCTATATATAATTATCCAGATCTGTGCTCCCTCTTCAACTATTTATTTGCCTCAAGTTGTTCTGTTGAACCCCAAGGGGTGAGTCACGAGGTTCACCATAACAATATGACGTGAATGTAAATAAATGTGGGTATAAAAGAGACTCCCAAAAATCACATCAGAATGTTTCTGGAACTCATTAGTTCACAACAATCAACTGCGTGATGGAGCATAGCTCACTTGTATACTAGTGAATAACCCGTCAAAAATAACGGGAAAGTTTATTTCGTTTTTATTATGCAATTCGATGTTTTAACTTATGTTGCTGCGCGACATTCGTTACAGTTAGGGTATCGGTTTCGATATTTTACACACATGGTGGCGCTTCCATAGTTGGTGAGGAGGATCGCTCAAGTCGTTTATAATTAGAAATTTTGTTTCCATACCGGTTCCAAGAAGAACGAATATTGCGAAGGAACATGAGTCTAAATACCGGAATTACTTCTACACTCCACATAGTAACTATACCAACCACGGAGCTTACTTCTAGTAACAATACAAACAACCAATATCCATTTCCTATTGTTTATAAATGATAAGTACATGTTTATAAATCGTAAAATAAAGTTTGGCGACTAAATGAAACGGTTTTTTCCCCCTATCTAAGGCCTTCTTCATAAAATAAAAATTAGCCATTTATGTTTTTAAAATGGCAATAACCTCAACTACAATTTCTTTTACGTTGTTACATGTACTTACAAAACGGCGAAATTCATATTTAAAACGTAGGCCCTAAGCTGAACTGAAAACGTTATCAATTCAATGTTTTGTTCTTTTTCTAAGGGATTTTTCAAAAAATCAAAAAATGACAATACTGTAATTCCTTATTCTTTTTATCGTGAAAAACGAAGAAAAAAGTCGTAAGAACTGTATTTCAATCGCCCTCTCTAAACAGCTCGTGAATTTCTCTTCCGTATCCGTTATTTTTTCAAACTCAAGAAGCCCTCAGAAGGAAACGAAACGTAGATATCGATGAAAACCTAATCACTGTGTTGAATAAAAAACGGTTCATGAAAGGTGAGTATGCTAAAATATAATAATGCCATTAATGTGAGAGTTGATGAAGAGCGCGAGAGTTGAAGAGGGCGTCTTGGAAACGTCGATGAAACGTCATCTCCGATTGGTTCCTTCATCAACTTTTTTTTTCCCAACACCTTTAAAAAAACAATCACGCAAACGTCCCGCCCACTTCACGTTTCTCGAAATAAACCAGCTAAAAATAAACCAATTAAATAAAAAGGGATTTCGTTATGGAAACTGCAAATTTAAAATAAAACCTAGGTGGTGGTTTTTAATAACAAATATGAACCATTATAGTAGGTGAAGAGAAGTTAATTTAACCAGTGAGTGAATTTAACACTTCATTAGATAATAATCAGTTAAATCCACGATGATAATGGGAAAAAAAAAGTGACAAAAACCCAACCCCCTTTCAACAACTTGATCTTTTCATCAAAGGAATGCTACTGGACTACTTCATTGGAAGATCCGAACCGGTTCATTTTTTCACACGAGGACCCAACGCCCGTGCGTGGTATCGTTTCGCGCGTGCGCACTCGCATAAAAAAATGTCGTTTGTTTCTATTTCGAGCAGAAACGTTGGCCTACCTTGCCCCAAATGGCTCGACTTACACTACCGATTGAAAAAAAAACAAAACATGGGACTTTATTTTAAGTCCAACTCGGTGACATTTTTTGTTTAAATGAAATAATAAAACGTCTGGTCGATTGTTTTGGTCGACATTATTGCCAACTCCCCCATCGACATTTCACTATTTTTGTGTGTGCATTTTTGTTCATGTGGGCAAGGATTTAGAAACTGCACCTGTCCACAGGTCGAAAAATAAGGTCGACCAGATGTCGATGTCTAATCAACGACCTTCTGTTCAGCTAGTAACAAAACAAGCTGTTGGGATACAGTTTCAAAATAAATAGCCAAAAAACCACCAATATTTTAAAAAGAAATTGTCGTATCTTTTTATCACCCCGCAACGTTTCGCCCCCTTCCTAAAGTCTTCGTCAGGAAAGAAAGTAAGAAAAAAGGTAAAGAGTGTGGCTATGTAACAGTAGTTCACCTCTCGTTCTCTTGCAAATTCATTTTTATAGTCTTTATATTAGCTTCCCTTGTAAGTGAGTGAGATCTAAGTTTCTACATACAAAACAAGCTTCTAGGGCGGAAGCGAAACGTCGTTAGGATGCAAAAAAAAAAAAAAAAAAATCTATCCAGTCAGTCAAAGAAATAATTTACTGAGATGATAAACGTGTTTATCAGGGGAAAACTTTCGATAAAAAAAAGTCCCTGAAAAAAAATGACAGTGATAATAATGTGGAAGTGTAGAACATAAAAATTTCATTGACGATATAAAAAAGAACGGAAATTTCCACCTTATTGGTCGAGAAACAGGTTAGGTGACAATGACACAACATGGACGCATCGTGTGAATGGTCGTATCGGGCACCGATGTTGCGACGATGACACGCGTGACATTTTTCAGCCACCTAAAGAAGTTGTGAAAAACAAGCAGTTTTATTTGTTGTCAATTAAGGTGAAGACAATTTTTTATATATCTATATCTATATATATGAAAGACATTAAAAATTTATGTACCGTATTTTAAATTTTAGTTTGTCGTTTAAAAAAAAATATATATAAATTGAGTAGAAAGTGTGACATGAAAATCGTCAAGAAAACGTTTCGATGACGAAATAGGTCATTTAATGTTTTTTTTTATGACTATTATGAAATATTTTTTCTCCAGTTAAGTTGTGACGAAGACAAACTCGTAATAACGACGAAATGTGACGTCACAACACGAAAATTGACAAGACGCAAATAATATGTAATTTGTCGGATGGAATTATTTCTATTTTTGGGAAAAACACAAATCATATTCCATGACGAACTGGAAAATATAACGACACTTTTTCACTTTCTTCATATTTATACATTAAATAAACTTCGTAATTTTGTGTTTATATTCTAATGACAGAAAATTGCATTCGGAAATCGTCCAAAATGTTACCAATTACTGTATCATAAAAGTTATGCAAGAAACTCGAATCTTGCAACGACCTTAATCGATACCACCTGTTTTAACAAACAAAACAAAAAATAAAAATAATAAATATTCGATAATTCGATAATTTTTATACGCTTTATATTTATAATTTATTGGCTTTGATAAAATATTGTATAGTCCAATGAACCAAAAATAAATCACAAAGTGAGAACAGCGTTAATCGAAAACCGCACAAAAATCGCATACATTGAATCGAAAACGGAATTTTTCAAAACTCGCCAAAACTGAATATCTCGCGTTACCGGTACTCGAATATAAACTAAATTCTCATAAATCGAAACTTGCAGAACTCGAAAATTGAATCTCTCAAAATCGGCATAAATCGTTATACGATACGTTACCGGTACACGATACGTTACATGATACGTTCTTAGTTATATATTACCTTACATGATACGTTCTTAGTTATATATTACGTTACATGACATGATACGCAAATGATCGATCACATTAATCTAAATTCGCATGATTCGAAATTTGCATAAATCGAAATTCGCATAAAGTGAAACTACATATAAAGCGTATTCTTAAAAAGCATTTTTAATCCAACTTGTTGAATTTTTAATCACCTTGCATCAGAGGTTCGTTCAACGTCAAAATGCTTCGATGATTGAAAGTTCGTTGAAACAATGAAACTGGATTGATACGTTACAGGTGATCATTTGTAAAGCAGACTAATTAATTTGAATTAATTAATTGATTAATTATCGATATAGAGCACTTCGTATCGATATCCTAATCGATAATATCGTATGAATTTCGTTTAAAAAAAAATCAATCAGTTTTTTTCACCACTTTTTATATCGTGAACCAAATTCACGACATAACTCAACTTGATGACAGTTTATGTATCACATGACCTCGTTGATATAAAACATGTGACCTTACCTTACCCTACGATTAAACAACCCGATTTAATTTTTGCTTAATTTTCACGTTCCTGAGTGTTCAATTTTTGACATGTGACATTTTCTTCGTCAATACGTTGACAATTATTTTGTCGATTTAAAAAACAAAAAGGAAAATAAACGACTTACTTTCGACAGGAAATCACGACCTTCCATTTGACAAACTTCGCTCAGTTTGTCACTGGTTTTCAGTTGAAATTTATCAATAACAACAACGACGACGACAAGAAAAGACATATCTCACATTCACCTTTGTAAACGATGAAATATGATAGAAAGGATATTCCGTTTTGAATGACAAATACTGTATACTTTTCGGCAGTTTGGATCTGATAATGAAAGATTATCTCGTGAACTTATCTAACGAATGTTTGACGACGACTCAAAATGGTGTACGTAGCGTCATCTGTTGTCATTATTCTGACAATTGATAATTTACTATTGAAAAGTGGGACGTAGCATGTTGCGACATCTATCCTCAAAACTACATTAAAATTGAATCTGTGTTGAATCTTTAATTCTGATTGGTGCATTTAAATTACCTTGTGATTGGTGTAAGTAATGTGAACGACACGCGGCTGTTTTAAACTGTTTATTTTGGTTTGGTAAACAGCGTTTCTTCAATAAAAATATATATATTGTGTAGCTTTCTGTTTCGCCGAATGCTGGAAGATTTTGCAAAATTCCCTGTATTTGTAAAAACAGGAATAGAAATGCTTTAGAAATAGAAATATGTCTTGTAATTTCAAATCTTTTGATCTCTTGACTCTCTAATAAACCATTTCTATGAGTGTATTATGCCATCTCCCCTTTTGATTTTGTGTTCCTTCCCTTGCTTTCGGGGAAACAGGATTCCTGTTTCGTAGAAAGCAGGGATAATTCACTCATAATACAGTAATAGTTTATTAGCGAAATCAGGACATTTGAAAGTAAAAACGTATTTATTTACAGTACGGTACTTTATATCCAGTTCATTTGAAACCAAACTACTTTATTGAAACCAACAGTAACAGAACCCTCTTTACCAATCGTTTTCTTTGGAGCCCGGGGGCATACTTTACCCATAGCTGCAGGTTGGTGGTGAATAGTGGAACGTCCCTATTTTGCTTTAAATTCGTCAAAAGAAATTTATACAGTCAAACACCCAAGGGACCGTGAAAAAATTCGAGTTAGAGGGAATTCGAGATAAGAAAAGTTGACATTTTTTTAACATTCTTTACAAGGCCACATGGGTTAAGGTCATATGTACATCATTACAGTATCTTGTATTTTTTTATGACCCAATTGGGACACTTATACATGAAAGTATTATAGCTTACAAAAAATACAATACATAGCCTACTACAATACAAAAAAGTAAAATAAAGAATGGTGAGGCGCAACAGGAATTCCTGTTTCGCCGAAAATGGCGGCAGATGCTAATTGGACGTTCAAATTCGGCGAAACAGCATGCACCCCGCTCAGCAGTTCTTGAAGAAAACAAGTTAATAGAAATAGATAGGAGGGGGAGTCACCAACCAGTAACTGATGAAATTGGCAAATTTTAGGGATTTTAAATTGCTTTTATTTAAAACAAAACAATGACATAAAATGTAATACAATATAATACGAAATTATGAATCAACTAATAACTGCACAAAACTCAATAATTAATCTGAAAGTTGAAATTATTGACACAAATTATATCATACTAAAAGACTGGAACCAATACATTGTATTAAGAAACATTGAACGTATTTAAACGAATTTGGGCGTCTCGCGTCTACGATAGTTTATGTAGTAGACGTTTATGATAATATACTGTTTTTCAATGGACCACTTTAGTCGAACAATAAAATAAATACTGTCAAATAAAAATTGCATTAAAGTGAGAACCGCATAAATCGAAATTCGAATAACTTAAAATTTGCATAAATCGAAATTCTCCAAAACTGCAGAAATCGAAAATGGAAAACACACATACAATACAACAATGATGAAACAATGTTGGCAATTACCAGTGGATGTTATTGTTGTTGTCAATTGCCAGTGGTAGAATGAAATCTACAGGTATTCTTAAAGATTTGTTAAATTCTATATCTAATTGGTATTCTTACTTCTCTCTCTAGGTATGGGGTTGATGTGGGTTCTTCCTCGTGGTGACCCTGGGGTGCAGTGAGGTCTTCTTATTTTGGGAAGACCTCACTCTATGCTAAACGCTCACGAAGAGATTCAGGCATGGGTGTGGAAATACTGGTAATTGAGCTTCGACGTGTGAAAGCCCTACAATTTATGAGAAGTTTAATACCAATATGCCCAATGGAAAATTGCAAAAATATTTCCTAAGTACAAAAATGACCGACTAATCTTCTTAACTCATATCGTCCTATAGCGAATCTTAGCTTTCTTACAAAAATAGCTGATAAAATTATTTTTACCGAACTATCCCAATTAGCTACTCAGCTTTGTCATAGCAATTCCTACGGAGTTGTAAAAAATAAATCTAGCCTTTGGTTGCTTATGAAACTATATGATACCA
>JAQIWH010002941.1:0-22032 GCA_034695005.1 Cryptops parisi | reverse complement strand
TTTTTTTATAAAAACAGATCTCTATATATATATATATATATATATATATATATATATATATATAGTGCATATATAATAAGGTAGTTACTGATTAATAATCAGTAGGTGGTTTATTTTGAACTAAAGTCGAACATAAAGAATTTTTAAGAAACAAGTCATAATACTTAGTGGGATTAGATTCATATGAAATTTAAATGGTTGGTTTACTGTAGTGTATTACGTACAATAGTACGTAATACAATATACATGGTAAACCATAATTCGCGTTCCATTGGATTCAGTACTGTTATTTCCAAAATTTGAGAATAACATCTAAAAATGTGAGTTTGAATGGACAATGTTTGGTACATTGCTTAATGGTTTCACCCTGTATATCCACTATGTTCTTAGGTTGTTGACTCGCTATGCTTATACAAATACTCTCGAATCCTCTCGAACATGAAGTAACTTCCAAAACATTTTAATGGTTATTGAATGATATGGACAAAATTTGAGTGGTTAGAAAATGTAATGGACAAAATATTTTGAGTGGTTAGTGAGTGAGTGTAATGGACAAAATTTGAGTGGTTAGTGAGTTTAGTGGACAAAATTTGAGTGGTTAGTGAATGCAATGGAAAATATTGGGGTGATTATTGAAAGTAATGACAAAATTTAAGTGGTTACTGAATGTAATGACGAAATTGAGTATATAACATCGTTTTCTTGAAAACACGTGGATTGTAGCATTAAAAAAGTTTTTTGTTGGTAATATTAATGTACAATGGAAGATTTAATGCGTTTTGGGGAAAATAACTATTTTAAAAGTTAATTTCTGTTTTGCGGTTTTTAATAAGTAATTTAATGTTTGTTTTTCTCCTTAAAATATGAGTATGCTGTGTGATTTATGACTCTTGTACATGGACTATAGCCAAACGTTACTCCGTCTTCAATTCACATCATCTTTTTTTTTACAAATGTGTATATCATATTTTTTTAAAAAATAATTTTCTTTTTAATATAACAAACTGAAGATTGGAAGTAACATTCTTCTAAATATATATCTATATATACAGTATTATATTGAGCAGTTGTATTATAATAACCCAACTGGTTTGTTTTGTTGAACCTGATAACGACAGTACAGTAGTTGGTTGGTCTCCAAACATACAAAAAATGGCTATGACATGTTGGATGTGGTGTAAAAGAGCGTTAACCAGTCAATTAGTTATGTAGGATGTGTTGTTTTGAGATGTAGGACTGCATGATCTGGAAAAAAAATGGAGTGTCAGGTACCCAAAAAGATAGAAAATGTAGTGCACACTAACAGGTCAAATACCGGGTTGCTACTCTGATAAAACTGACCAAATTCAGAGCATGACCTCTTATTTGGGCCATTGTAATACTGCCATATATTTAAATTAGTTTCGTCTTTGACAAGTTTATTCATTTAGATTTTCAAGATTGCAACAGTTTTTTTTTTGTTGGTATTTTGTTTATCATTTTTTGTTGGGATTTGTAAAGTAGTTCTACGTGTACGATCATCTCATTAGAGATGCATTCTAAAGATGGAAAAAAAAATTGACGGTGTTGGTATGTTGTCGATGATACCACAAAGTTGTTAGCTCATTGTAGACTTTTTAAAAGTAGCACATGGACATTTCGTAATGATCTATTCTCCTGGTTGGAAAACCTAAATTTTATTCCACAAGCTGCTTCCTATTTAATTTTTGTTGGAATTCGTTCAATACAAGGACATCAATAATTCGATAAGCGTTTAATTTGTTGAATCTTTTTGTATGTAACAGTGGGAGGGGGGTGCTATAGCATATGTATGTTTTTTTTATAATAATGAGTTTTTATATTCCTGAATGATCCATAAAGATTTTATGGACGATAGAAATACAAAGAGTGGAGTAATGATTTGAATTTCATACATATTATAAATTAGCCTTGAATATACGAGTTACATGTATACCTGTTAAACACTTTCCCCTAGGTTAGGAATTCTTGATTTGCCCAGTAGGTAAGAGTTTAATCATCGGTAATGGTTATATGAAGATAATGAAGTTTGTGGTTTTTTTTTTTCTAAACTAAACCTATGTTAAGAGTTTATTATTTTTTGGTCGGTGTGAAAAGTAGATGACCAGGATTTGGACCAGATTCCTAATTTTTACGATGCGCACATGTTCGACACAGATTTCGGTCAATAAACAAATAGTTTGGAATTATCACACCACTGTACTATATCAATTGGAACCGTACATTAGTCCAAATTGGTCGTACGTCCAAAGTACGGCGCTGATTGGAATTTTACTCAATGTCCAAATTTTTGTAGTTGGCAAGATATATGTTTCAGTGTCGGTAGGAATCGCTATGTGATAACGAATTTCGACGTCTTCGAATTGAGATTTTTGCATTGAAGAGAAACATTTTGTGTAGTGCAAATAATTTAAAGAAGCAAAATAGACAAAATTCATGTTTTTCAAAGCCCGTGAAATGCCAATTTATATATTACCATTGTATTACAGTGGAGAATGGATACAAAATATTTTGCAATTCCAATTGCTCCAACTTTGAATTGAGATTTTTCATCGAAGTCGAATGAATTGGCATTGATAAGTAGGGTTGGCATGAGTATTATAACGTGCATGAAACTACACATAAGGGACTTTCAAGGTATTTTTAAAAGACTATGAAGTTCAAACTCTTAATTGGTTACCATCATATTAGAGAATGGATCATATTTATTTGGTAATTCTAATCTGTGTAAAACAAGTATATTTAAACTTAATCTTCAGCTTCTTTACTTTACTTTTATTTGTTCACTGTAATGAGATGTACTTTTGTAAGTACATAATTTAAATGATATTTTTGGATAAATATACTTCTACATGGACATTTCTGCATCTGCAAAGAATTGGATACATTTTTTTTTCGTTTTCACAACAGGTGTACATTTCATTTGAAGATCAATTTTCGACTCTATTTACATTTGGCAACTTTAATTTTATATAGGAAGTGAGGTTGCCAATTTGAATTTTTAGTTTCTTCTTGTACAATTAGTTTGCTAATACAAATGGGTTCATTCCTTCTTGTAGGTTCAAAGGATTCCACCAATTTGCAAGATTTAGACTTGTTTTTTGTTGAATTTTTTGTTTGTTTGTTTTTGGGGGATGATGTTTTATGAGTAGGATCATTATCTTCTTACAACAAGTTTTTCTCAATCTTGATAGTTGAAACAAAAGACAAGAACTACAGCTGTCTTTGAAACTATTGAACATGTGAATGTCCTATTGCATTTGGGAAAAAGCACCTTTGGAGCTTGATTCCTTGTAGAGCATTGACATTGTGCAGCTGAGTTTATTCAACTCCCTCTTCGTGGGGTATTAGGAGTGTTCTATCTATTACCCTGCAAAAATGCTATACTGCGTTCCATAAATAGTACGGGTTGTTCTGTTTAATTCATATATATATATTTTTTAATTTATTTATTGCAACAACTTCCATGAAATATATTTGAGGAAAAATGTTCATCTGATATTATAAATGGCTATGCCCAAACACGTGTATAGTTTTGTAATGGTAAATAAGATTGAGGAAATGCAGCCTATTCAATTACCAGATAAATTATATTAATCTGTGATGTGAAATGAACATTAGTGTTTAAATTATTGTTCAGTTTTGTGATTGGTGTTCAACATATGTCTGTTTTTTATGTGTATAATATTCTGAATCCAGTTTAGAATGATTTAGGTGATTTATAATACAACTTGTACTGTACTGTAACTGGTTGGTGATTTCAATGCCATAATCATATATAGGAAATAGTTTAATTTGAAAACTGGAATTCTGGATATAGCATTTTTTCTATATGTTTAACAGGAAAGATATTAGTTTTTTGCTATACATTGAATAGGAAGCATACTGTAATAGTGTACGAAATTGAATTTGAAGCTGAACATTTTTTTACATAGTTGTAACCATTGGTGCAAATTGATAGATGAAATATATCTAATCATACTGTGTTTAGATGTATGCTTATAGATACATATTGTATTTACAGATACAGTACTGTATGAAGAGCTTATTTCTAAAACGTTTTAAGTTAATAAAATACAATTGTTCAGGAAATGGTTTTTTTCATTTGACCAGACTTTGCATATAAGCGTGATTTCTGAGAGTGCTTTTCAGTAAGAAATTTTAAGTTTCGAGTTTTCAAAACAAATTATTTGGAACCAGCGATGCACAGATAGTTTTCAGACCTTTTTAAATAAAAAATGATCAAAAGTGGAGATAAGACGTTTTGAGAATAAGCTCTTCGAATACGATATGCTGTGTACATGTAGGTTACATATTTATTTACATGCATAATAACTATATATATAGCTTTATGGATACATTTATTGACTACCCATTCATCGTTATTGTTTTATTGATAATATTTTTTGGTTTATTTCAGAGTTTTGAAATCGTGAGTGATATCAAACAAATCTGTAGGTGTACAAGATATGGCAGTCTCTCGAGTGCCAAGTCCGCCACCACCGAGTGAAATCAATTCTCCAGTTGCTGAAAATTGGTGTTACACACAGGTAATAAAAATATCGATTTTGATATTCTTTTTATTATCCAAACACCTAGGTCACTAATTCGATCACGTTTTTCGTTTCAAATTTTATTTTTTTTTATTGGGAGAACTTACTTTAACCCATGTAGTTATCTTTTATGGATGTGACCTTGAATTGATAGGTGATGTAAGCAAGGTGCTACTTTATTTTTATTTTCCAAAGTTGGTTTTTTTTCTTATATCATTGAGATGTATGCATAACTATTCAAGTTCATCATCCACCATCAGGCAAAGTTGTTTTGCATTCTTAAAAGTTGGAAGTTCAGTGTACTGTATAAGAAGAAGAAAAAAGTGTCAACCCTTACTACTACTACTACTAGTACTACAGCAACCAGTTGTTACTTTCACTGAATTTGGTGGTTCTTGCCCGAAAGGTCTTCAACCCCTGACTTAGTGGCTAGGCAAGGGCAGGTGAATGGCCAAAGTTACAACCCTTTTGGTAGTCTCATAAAATGTTAAAAGAGAAACCACTCAATACATAATAACTAGCCATAGCTTGCAGATGATGATGATAAAAAAAAAATAATAATCAGAGGATACACGAATGTTTTTAGAGGTCGAAATTTAGCATATCGTGACTCATCAGAAACCTGTGATGTTTTGCATTATAGTGGATATATATTTTTAGATGGGTGTTTGTGTGTTATTTTTTTTTTTGTTTGGTAAAGTGAAAAGCAATTTCATTACCCCATGGTTGTTAACAAAATAATGAAAATTGCGTTAACCTGACATAGGTTTGTTGTTTTATGTTGAGAACGTGGAATGCATTATTTTTAATTGTAATATTTATCAGTACGGGTATGTGTAGCTATATTACAATTTTATTTTATGAAGTTCAACTTATAACATTGTAATAAAAATTCAAGTGCAGTTTTCCTGAAAGATCTAGTCAAGTGTTAACTACAAATGCTATGCTTCAAAACAATGCAGAAAGTCCGTATAGGCATGGGTCCAGAAATGAACCATTCATTTGCATGCATACAGTGATTGAAACCTATGCATACTGAGATAGGCCTATGCATTTAAGTAGTGACCTCACCTGTGTAATCACAGAAGGAACCCTTGTTTATATCGGTTGTTTGCTTTGATCGATGCAGTAGCTTCTGTGTTAAACTTTGACGACTTTTCAGGAACACGCTGTATTTAATAATACAGCATATTCAAATGCAAGCATCAAAAAATGTTTTTTCAACATTTTTTATCATATACAGCTACAATAGTTTAAGACTTAACTTAATGTGATTAGAAACTGATAACTATTCTTTTTTAGTATACATTAACATAACCTACAAATTTTATCATCTAGCATTTATTGGTGTAGTTTAGTGCTATACAATAAAATGGAAAAACATCTTAAAATGGGAAGTGTTATCTAAATGTTGAACTTGTAAGAATAAGCAGGAAAAAAGTCTTGAAATCAGTTCCAGCATATTGAAACAGACACTAACAACTCTTGGTGATAAGCAGATGATAAGCTGGATATGTAACAGAACGTTCAGTTTTCATTACACCGAGATTAGTGGTGATAACTGATGCAGTATTTCTTAAATGCTGCCTCAGTTTTGAGAACACCTGCTCTCAAACTTGCTAATCTCATTTATTGGTAGATAGTAAACATCTTAGAACATAACAAGAATAGCTGACAGTAGATGACAAAGTGGATATATAACAGAACGTGTAGTTTTTAATTTCACTGAGATTACTTACTAGTGATCGCTGAGGGCAGTATTTCTTAAATGCTAATGACTGTTCTCAAGATTAGTAATCTAACGGTTTTCAATACACCAACTTAAATATTATAATTCTCGGTATGCAATGCATAGGTGATAGCAGACAAGATGGATTTGTAACAGAACTTCGTGTTTTTCACTGCTACTTGTTTGTTGATGACCGTTTTTCACTAATGCTAGTTTGCTGATGACCTAGAAATTAACTGATAACCACAGGGTGTCTAGATTATTTACAGCATTTCATTTATTTATGTAGTTCATTGTTGTAATTTAAATTTGCCTCATTTTATGCATTTAATTGTTGTAAATCAAATTCAATTTTTCATTACCTAATGCATATCATTGTTGTACTACCACTAACATGTAATCTGTGAATAACAATAAACTTAATGTTTATTAATACTAATTTCATAAGTACTAACTTGGCACTTGATATGAAGTAGATGCTAGTGGACGACATTATGGATATGCAACACATGATCAATACAGGAAAATGCATGATAATGCATGTTTTTAAAATTGTTGATGCTATAGATACGAGGACACAGTGGGTGCTGTTTTTTATTATCACATCAGAATAGGGCTTTATGGATAATATTCGATATTAACACTAATCAGCAGGACATCAATGTTCAGTGTTGTTCAGGAGTTCAAAATAGAAGTACTGTATCATGTATTTTTATGATGTATTGCAGTAGTCTGTATGTCTGACTTCATAAAAATGATAACATAATCACAAGAGTCATCATCAAACTGTAATAATATAGATAGGTACAGAAGCAGAACAGAACGTGGGTATTACCAAGGTTTAATAATAGAACTTGAAAACGAATATTGATTTGCCAGTGGGGGAGTGGAAGATTTTTTTTTGTGGATTTTTTTTTTATTTCGTGGTAAGCTGGTCAGATGGATCGAAAGTCCTACAAGCTAATGAAATTCAGCTGTCATCATCACGTCCTTGACCCAGAAACATTTGTTTTTAAAGGCATGATAAAAGTGCATAGATTATAAAAACGACCCTGATATCTAACTGATAGCAACCTTTTCAGACCTTTGCTAATGCAATACTAGATAAAGTAGTAAATTAGTTTATTTACTTTTTATTTTATTTTGTGTCATCTTCCATTAGGTTTACAATATCTAAAAAGGATTGATAAATTATTTAAATAAAAAACAAAAACAAATTAGAATTCTTGCCCTCCATTTTTATTATTATTTTTTCATGTATGTATGTAAAGGCCACTGAAGGAGAATTGAATAAAAAAATAACTTGTACCCAGTTTGCAAATGCCAAACCTTGAAAGGAAGAGTAATGAAGGACAAGTAAATTTTCAAAAATGTCAAACAATGAAGCAAATGTGATTAAAAGAAAGTTATAATCAAGATATTAGCATGAACGACGAGACGTCCTAGCTTGAACATTTTGCACTGTTTAGCACACGAATCATGTACTTTTCGGGCTGTAAGCAGTGATTATCCGACAGTTTTATTGTCTTTTTTTGTATATAGAAATTAAGTTTATTTTTGTCTTTTCAGTTAGCCAGTTTTTTTGGTTGTTGTTTGTTCTTTGTTTTGAGGTTAATATTATGCTGAGATGTGCAAGATCTTCTATTGTCTAGTTCTGTTGTTTCAGCTGTTAATATTTATCTTATGGATCATTTATAAATATCATAGCTTATACAGTATAAGTGAAATACTGCTATGTACAGAAGATACTTGATTATTGGGTCTGGAACTGGAACGATTATTGGATAATGAAAATATTGGATAATTTAGAAGTGATGAATAAAACGCCAAAGTAAATAATCACTCTATAGCTCACTTTCCCTAGTTATTATGGTCTCAGTTTATTGTGTGGTAAACAGTAATTTCTGATGGACACTTCTGCTTTACATGAGCAATTGTCATTGTCGAATTTTCTAATGTTGAAGCTCTGCATTTATTCCCATTCCTGTACAGGGACTAAGGAAATTACAAAGGGGGTTCATTGTGACGAAAGAAATGGTAGTTGGTAGGGGGTCCTTAGGAGACCACCCACCAGAGCTCCCGAAAGGCACCGTGACAAATAGGCTTCTTGTGGGGGCTAGGTTATTAGTGAAAAACCAAAATGCCCCCATGCTTGGCTACCTACTCTGTTTTGGGGGTTAATTAAAATATAAAAAAATATAATAGATCTGTGTTAGCACAATGGATTGGTGCTTTGATGTTCTAATATTCCAACCAGTTCAAATGTTCTAGGACCAGGTCTTGATTTTGGTTGTTATACAATGAGGTATCTGATTTCTGTGTTCTAGACTAGACATGATGTAATTTGAAATATTTAGTTTCTTACACAATGAAGCTTCTGCTTTTGTTGTTTCACTTTGAAATGTTGGTCTAATATTAGACAAAGTTGGACACAAACAGTAGATGAAATAAAGTGCTAATGGTTCTAAGGTAGATATAATAAGAGTAATAATCATGTTACAACCATGATGTATGTATCATAGTCAATGCATTGGCCAAAATTTTATTATTGTTGTTTCTATTTATTTTTTATTTTTACTCAGTTTGCCGTAATTTGTGAATAATGTTTTGAAATATGTTTTTAATATTCTTTGAGTTGGTGAATGTGGAAAATTGAATTGAATTTTTCCAATTGAATGACATTGAATATCAGTTTGCTGTGTAATTACAACACTAGGCTATTGGTTAGATCATGGCTAATATATATATGTTAAGCCATATACATTTTGATTCTACTTAAATTTGAGTTGTGTAATTTGAGTCTCGTGGGTTGATTATAGCTATAATAAATAATCATTCTATCATTGACAATCATGATTTGTGGTGAATATTATGGCGAACTTGGTTGGCTGTGTCACTCGTGTACTGTTGATACTATGTTTGGTAGATATAGATCTTGATTATTTAGTTAATTTGGGGTTGGGTAATTTGAATTTCGTGGGTTAATTATAATTATAAAATATAAACCTTGGGGGTAAATTTTGGGAAAAATAAAAAATTTTGTGATAACAATAATTTCGGATGGACACTGGTGCTTCACATGAGCGATGTTGACAGTGTGTCATAATTTGTCACTTGTATATTTTGAATCTACTTAATTCAGAGTTGCATAATTTGAATTTTGGGAGTTGATTATTGTTATAAAATGTGGCTAATTTTGGAAAATAGACACACTAAGGATGGTAAACAGGTTGGATACTGATGCGTTACATGTGTAAATTGACAGTACTGTCTTACAATTTGGTGGAGATAAATCTACTCAATTTGAAGTAGGAATTTGAAATTCGTGGGTAGTTAAAAAAAATGGTTAACTTTGGAAAATAGAAAATGTGTGGGGGGAACGTTGAATTTGTTTGGATGTTATTGCATCACACGTGTAAGGTTGGCACTGTTTCATTATTTGTTGCGTTCTTTTGATTCTACCTAATTCGGAGTTGTGGGATTTAAATTTTGTGGGTGATATATGTAGTTATAAATTAACTAATTAAAAATATTTTTAATGGTACTTTCTGGTTAGAGCAGTCTATTTGCTTGTACTTGGTTAGGAAAACGAGGCAAAATCATACATTTAATACGTTTGTTTTTCCTAACCTAACTTGCAAAATAAATCCATAACAAAGTACAAGCAAATAACAACATCAGACTGCATCCACTTTAACCGGAAAGTACTTTTTTAATGCATGAGTCTGGTGTGAAAGGGTGTATGTAAAGTAACCTTTTTTTCAAAACTGAGCTAAATGGATTTTTGAATGTGTTAAGTGCAATTCTACCTTCTGAACTCACAATTTTGGGCAAAGCAATAATATGTGCAAAGATATTCGTGCAAGAAGTGTGAAGTAACCCATAGACAGCAATGCAAGTTCGAATCCTTAAATGCGATTTGCTCGAAATTATAAAATTTTCACTTAATCTTTACACTAGGCTCTTCAATTGTCATATACAGTACAGTATATACTACTTTATATCAAGTCACAAATACCGAAACTAATTTTGGAAGCCGAATAATCTTTTAATCCATTCAAGAAATTTATAGAATTATTTTTTGGCAACTCAAGTGAAACTCTTTTAATTTCAAACAAGAGTCTTCCAGCACTCATGAAATCACAAAACTTAATTATAAAACTTATAAAAATGACTTAATTTTGGAAAATTTCAATATGGCTCAAGTGTAAAGGTCAGATGGTTGTTATCACTTGCTAGTTCCTACTTGTTCAGTTCTAAAACACTGAATTCCTATGTGGAATCGCAATTGGTGAATCTTATCAATTAGTTAGACCATCACCTGAATGAGGGTCTGATAACTTCTGTGATCTGAAATTATTTTATTTTTTTTTATTGATGGATTAAAACTAACTTCACTAGTTTGTTTTGATTACTAGACCTTTAT
This sequence comes from Cryptops parisi, assembly GCA_034695005.1. Lineage (NCBI taxonomy): Eukaryota > Metazoa > Arthropoda > Chilopoda > Scolopendromorpha > Cryptopidae > Cryptops > Cryptops parisi. The sequence continues at coordinate 11,306 of JAQIWH010002941.1, read as the reverse complement.
AAAAAAAAAGCTGGATGACATTGAGTAGAAGTAGATAAAGGTGATGTTGATACTGAGTCATTCTGAGGGATGATGATGATGATGATGAAATAGTTGATTATATTAATCAAAAATAGTTATTTTGTCTCATGATGAGCCATAGCTTATTGAAGGTCAAATCTGCGTTTATTCTTGTTGTTATTGTTTTTGATTTAAGAGCATTGTTCATTTTTTTTTTTTTTAATTCAAATTTTATTGTTATTTAGGTCAAAGTTGTCAAGTTCTCCTACATGTGGACAATTAATAATTTTAGTTTCTGTCGAGAAGAAATGGGCGAGGTATTAAAAAGTTCCACATTTTCAGCAGGAGCAAATGATAAACTAAAGTGGTAAGTTGTTTTTTTTTTGAAATGTCTGCTTTGTTTTTTTTTTGTTATATACAAAAATGTATAAGAATTTAAAATTTGTTTTGAAATTGTAATGAATTTTTTGTTTGTTGTAGGTGCCTAAGAGTGAATCCTAAAGGATTAGATGAAGAAAGCAAAGACTACCTATCTTTGTATCTCCTCCTAGTCTCTTGTAATAAAAGTGAAGTTAGGGCCAAATTCAAGTTTTCGATACTTAATGCCAAACGTGAAGAAACCAAAGCAATGGGTGAGAAACTTTAGTATGATAATTGTTCGTTATTCACTGCTGTTATGTTCATGGAAAGTACTGTCTCCAAGATGCTGTTAGTTCAGTACACAGGGTGGTTCAGAATTACTATTCCTAATTTTCAGAAGTGACGTTGGGCATGTAATGAAACATCGTTTAGTGATAAACTAATAGTTTGGTAGACTGAAATTACGGAATTTTTATAATGAATTTTTATAATTTTTATAATTTTTATAATGATAATAGATTGTTTTGATAGTGATAATAATCATTATACCCTGTGGAAATAAACAAAAACGTTAAGATTCTACATTGAGAGTATATGATGTTATTTTCGTAATTTCATTGTATTGGAAATATTTCAGGACTATAGATTATTATTTAAATAAGTTTTGTTACATGCCTTTCGTTACCACTCGTTTTCATCTCAAAATTTGGAACGATTATTCTGAAGCACCCTGTCTAATAAGGGCTATGGGCAAAATAATTAAAACTGCATTAGCTATGCATAAAATTGTTTGAGTCTTTTACGCCATTCCCTTGTAGCACGTGTCTTGAACATTTAGAGGCTATATTGGGTCAATGAGATGTATCCTATATAATAAAAATATAATTGAAAACTGTTAATGTTCAATGATCGCTGTTAACAAAATCGTGAATAACAAGATATAACTACTGTGTTGAATGAATTTTTTGTTTTTAACGATATTTGATAATTGGTTAAATTTTTTGCTTTTAATGTGTTTTCAGAGAGTCAACGGGCTTATCGATTTGTACAAGGAAAGGATTGGGGTTTTAAAAAGTTCATTCGAAGGGATTTTTTACTAGATGAAGCGAATGGTCTTCTACCAGATGACAAATTAACTTTGTTTTGTGAGGTATGTACTTGTCTGATTTTATTCATTGTTGTCATTTTTTTTAAAGGTTTCCCAGTAAACATACATATATGGGGTGTTCCTAAAAGATCTAGTCAAATTCTAACCACAAATCCTACTCATCTAAACAAAGCAAACAATTCATAAACATGGGTCTGGAAATACTTTCTTTCCCTGATATAACACAAGGTGAAGTCACGTAATTGAACAAGCCTATTGTCTTATAATTGCTGTGACCCATGTTTATATGAACTGTTTTGCTTCGTTTTGATACAATGTGATGTGGTCAAAATTTGACTACACTTTTTTTTGGAACACCATGTATATATCGGTATAAACGAAACCTGGTACAGTGGCTGTGAATTTGAGTTGAAATGTTTGATGCTGAAGTATTTTTGTTTTGTGCGATTTCTTTACAGGTTAGTGTCGTCGCTGATTCTGTCAATATCTCGGGTCAGTCCAATGCTGTTCAGTTCAAAGTACCTGAATGCCGATTAGCCGACGATCTCGGTATGCTGTTTGAGAATCAGAGGTTCAGCGACGTCACGCTGAGCGTTGGTGGCAGGGAATTCCAAGCCCACAAAGCCATATTAGCTGGTAAGTTTGGAAAGATGAATCACACAATTATTAGCATAAGAAAACATGATTTCATGATTTTTGCTCACAACTAACTTGCTTCTGTTTGCTTTGTTAACCTTCAATCCATTTTACATTTCAAACTTTTTCAATCAAATTACATCGATTTCTGATGTCATACACACACCAAGATGCATTTTCGTGCTTTAGATCAAACAATGAAACAAAAGCACTGAAACGAACCCAGATGTGTGTGTATGACTTCAGAAACTCAGATTCGATGGAATTTGATTGAAAGAGTTTGACGTGTAAAATGGGTGCTAATTTCTAAGATTTAGCATTAAATGAGAAGATTAACCTTCAGCGAATATCGTATTAAGTCGTATTTGACCAAATTTCTAAAGGGTTATTTGTTCATTTGTTACAAGCAAATTTTGCTATACAGAATGGTCCCAATGGACACTATGTTAACACTGATAAAACATTGATGTTCATATTATCTAATTATAAGTGCTTACATTTTTGACCTGCCCTGCATTATGTGCTAATTTCTTAATACGGATTTACAAATGTCGAAGGACCATCTGCATATTCTTACAGAGCACAGGTCTTGAATAATGCCTATGCAGTGTTGATTTTTGGGGAAAATTCTGTTGCTTGCGATATATAGTAGGGTCTCTTTGTTTGAATGTTTCGGTGTTGATATTGTGAGTTAAGCTGATTGTGGATAAACTATTGCGACCATAGTTGTGCATTGTAACACGTTTGTTGGTTATTTGCAGTGGCTACTGACATTCTTAAAAGAATGTGCATGCATAGATATTCATAACTGCTGTTATCTATTTTGACATGTATTTTTCAATATGCTATTTTGACTATGATGCCTTTAACGTTGTCACCATGTAAAACTGCTTTACAGCTGTCCACTTTTTTTTGGCGTTTTGCTATACGGCAGTTTTCAATCATGTCCATTTACGTTCAGTTGTTTCCTGCTTCGGTATTTTCTGACACGATGCTCTCTATCCAAAAGTTATTTTTTATATCAACTAATCATTTCGAAATTTTACACAGCGATAACTTGAGAACATTGTGATGTGACCATTTTAATGACAAACTGTGTTATGTTCACTATATATGTACCGCTAACAAATACATTATGTTTCCAACTCAATGTTTATTTTTTATTTTTTACAGCGAGATCACCAGTCTTTGCAGCTATGTTTGAACATGAAATGGAGGAAAGAAAACAAGTAAGTTAATTTTATTTAAATTGTAAAAAAATTCATTGAAAAAGCACCTTACAAACTTTGGTAGCTTGAAAATCTTGGAAAGGATAGGAGGAATCATGAGTGACATTGAATTCCTCATTGTGTGTTCTAACAATGGTGTATTTTTAGAATCGTGTTGAAATAACAGATGTGGACCATGAGGTGCTCAGAGAAATGCTGAGGTTCATTTATACTGGTAAAGCTCCTAACCTTGAAAAGATGGCAGATGATCTCCTAGCTGCTGCTGACAAGGTATTGCAAATTGTTTTTGTTTTTTTATATATACTTTAAAGTATACGAAATTTTGAATTGAAGGGCTTTGGATAATACAATGGTAAGCCACGTTTTAAAAATTGTTCAGGAGAGCCGTTTATCTGGTGAAAAACTCCATAAAATACCATACTGAGCAACAAAAGGTGATTTTCTATATTATGCGGCCATTTTGTTTTGGAAAATCCATAAAGTGGTAAAATATATAACAAGCTAGAAACGCTACCGCGGAACAGGTTGATGTAAAAATGTCATTTTAGGAAAAAGTTTGTCCGAAGTCCTTCAATTGTATGAAGTACAGTTGTCTCTCGTTATCAGTGGTTTGGTTAACCGTAACCTCTTATTTCATAGTGAACCTTACTGTTTGTAACCACAAATTTTTAGTGACTGCGTATTTATTCAGGAGCGAAACTTCCCACAGATAATGAAGGGATCACTGTACACCATTCTTTTCGCTTTGCTCATTTTTATGGAAATGTTTAGCTACGATGTGATATAAATGTTTGTCTTGTTTTGATTTTAGTACGCCCTTGAACGATTGAAGGTTATGTGTGAAGAAGCCCTTTGTTCTAATTTATCAATTGATAATGCAGCTGAAGTGCTCATCCTTGCTGACCTGCATAGTGCAGATCAGTTAAAAGCCCAAGCAATTGACTTCATTAACACGTGAGTGTTTACTTTGTGTTTTGGTTTTTCCTTCATCACAAATATTTATTTTGTACAAGTTTAGTTAGCTATTTATTTATTTTTTAGCTTTGATTAAAATCTATTTTTTCGTGACATTGTGTTCTAAAATTTTATTTTATAGCTGTTAAATAACTTAAATATTGAATTAATTGTCAAGGACTTGATATATTCAGGAGAAATAAGCACGTGAAATATAGGCTCTATATGGTTGGGAAATCATGTTATATACATACGGTGACCATATTTTTCACGGCAAAAATAAAGGACAAACAAATGCTTTTTAAGAATACCGTTTTATGCGAATTTAGATTTATGTAAATGTAAATTGATTCGATATTCGATTCATGTTTTGTGTAATTCTATGTTTGATTTCTGCAAGTTTTGATTTATGCAAATTCGATTTATGCGATTTTTGCTTTATTCTCACAAGTGAAGCTAATATAAAGCGTATAAAAGTTTTTTATTCGCTCATCACCTCACAGTAATCACGAGGAAATAAAAATAAAAAAAAATAAAGGACAAAATCGAAAAAATAAGAGGACAAATCAAAATAAATAAAGGTGGAGAACTGCACGGTGAAATAAAGGACGTATGGTCACCGTATATATACATGTGATAAACATTTTAAACTCTAAAACTTAGGCAACTCTCAATTTACAAATATTTTACTACAACAAACAACACAAATTCATACATTTTGTTGTTTAATGTCATGTTACTGAATAGTAACAGTATATGCAAATTCTACTGTTTGTTTTTATACACTTGTCAAACTAGGCCTATGCATATCAAAAATGAGATAAATATTGAAGCAAGAAATGTTTTGTTTTATTTTATTTTTATTTAGTTATTTAGTTATTCATTTTTTGGTATTGATGAAATATTGTAAAATTTTCAAAAACTAAACAAAAAATTTCAATTGCTCAAAATAAGTCAATTTCTGAAATGCCAAATTGACCAATTATAATCAATTTATCATTTTAGAAATTGACTTTTTATTTCATATTGACTTTTGACAATCGCTGATAATGCAATCAGCGAAATGCAAATGGAGGCTGATAGATGCAAATAGTAATATCTTAATACAGCACCATTGAATGTCATTCTAAAAAAATGTGCCATTAAAGTTAAAGTGCACGTTACTGCTTCAGTATACAGGGTGTTCCTAAAAAGTAAAATTTATCCACGTACTCTACACATCAAAACAGCAAACAACCCATATAAACATGGGTCCGAAAATGTTTCTCATTGGAGATAACACAGCGTGCGGTCACATGAATATATGAGTGTAGTGTCCCAGTCGTGTTGGTATGCAAATTTGTACCAAAGTATTCATTTCTAATCCTTTTTGCTGTGTTTTGATGGCTTCACATTTGTGGTTAAAATCTGGCTATTCCTCATTTTAGGAATACCCTGTATTGTGACTACAGTTGTTTAAATTTCAATTTCGTTAGGGAGCTAACCAACATTTTTCATATTTTGAGGAAATTGAGAAAATAGAATCGAATTGAGCATTAGAACCTATGCTGAATCATAAGCTATTTTTGCCTTACATGACTTCAATGGATGTTAGTTCTCATTGTGAGTGAACTATAGAGTTGGGTGTATGTTATGTTAGACCAATAATAACTAAACATGAAAATGTATAGTTAGTTACCTTTGGCTTCAGACGGTTCAATTGTGATTTGGAACATGGATTATTATTTTTGTTTCTTGTATGATATTTACACGACTTGATTCGCAATTCACGGTTATCATTTTTATGTTACAGCCATGCTACGGACGTTATGGAAACCGGCGGGTGGAAGTCGATGATCAACAGCCATCCACACCTAATAGCGGAAGCATTTCGCGCTTTAGCAACGCAACAAATCCCACCTATCGGACCTCCTCGGAAACGAATTAAGCAGTCGTAATCGGGTATCGTTTCGGCTGAAATTTGATGTTCCTCAACCGGACTACACGTTAAAAAAGAAAAAGAGTAGGTGACGACAGTTGCTCAGAAGATACTATGTGTTCTCAACGGTACACTACCCAAATAAATGTGGATGTCATGGAAGGAAGATACGCACTCTTTGTCAGTGAAACGTTTTAATTTAAAATAAAAAATCGAACAAGTGATGATTGGGAAAAGGGTGGCAAAGAATTTTCAGAATCATTAGATCATCTTTACAGTTTCATACCAAGGAATTGCTGTCATCATTTTTCTTTTCGTTTCCTTTTTTTTTTTTTTTTACTGATATATTTTTTTTTGACGTGTCTAAACTAAAAAAAAAAAAAAAATCAAGTCACCACGCGGAGAAGTGTATGATTTATTATTTTTCCGAGGAAAAATTGTTTTAATTTCAAAAACTTGCGTTTGGCATTGCGTGCTGTGTTTGTGCAAGATTTTCGCTGTTAGTGTTACTACGCGCTCGTTCGATCGGAATCGTGATGAAGAGGAATCGGAACAATGTGATTTTTGTTTTTTTTGTATTTTTTAAAAAATTGTTGGATGATCTTTCAACTTAAACAAATCATCAAAAAACATCATCCGAAACAAGCTGAAGAAAGAAGCAATGCAATTTTACGAAATAGAAGAAAAAAAAAACAACAAAAAATAACTTTGAAGTTTTCAGCCAGTTGTGCTTGTGATTTTGAACCCCCACCCCCACCCAGCAGTGATCTTGTTTATGAAATGGAGAAGCTGCCAGATATGAAAAAAAAATGTTTTTTTCGGATTTGTTATAAAAGGGTTAAAAACAAAAAATTACGAAAAATATTTCCATGTAATGGAGTAATTTTACCTTCCCAATTGTTAAATAATCACTTTTGTTGTTCTGCTTAATTTTTTTTAGCAGTTGTCATTGTAGAAAAGGAGTTTTTGTTGAATTTTTTTGGCAGGAGGAAAAACAAAAAAGTGAACCCTTGCTTTCGTTGAAGGATAAATAATAATAATAATAATAATAATAATGATAATAATAACAGCAGCAGCATCAGAATAATATGGCCATAAGAGCTGTGATACCTCACTATTTATACCGATCTTTATCAAAGTGGATCAAATTTTTGTTGTTTGTTTTTTTTTAATTTAAGAGAAAAATACAAGCAGAATGGCGTTTTTCGTTTTACTTTTTGTTTTCACAAACTGACTGCGTAGATTTGTGTTTTTTTAATAGATGTTTTTTTTTTTTCCAAATCGAAAAATTTTAACAGCCGCAATTTTTACAACTGCTCAAACATATCTTGCATCTTTTTTGAAAAACAAACAAATTCATTCATCTTTCGGGAGATTTTAAAAAAATAACCAAATTTGTTTTTCGTCGTCACAAAAAGTTCAGTAAAAAAAACAAAACAATTGAATAATAACATTTACAATATACATATATATATATATACATAGGCTTGTCGACCATTTGTCTCTCGTAATATTGTACACAACATTGGAACGTTCTATACAAATTTTACACAGTATTTCTCCACCCGGCTGTAGCATTATAGTGTCCAAAACAAAAAATATGGCTGTAACGGGAAACGTTCTGCTTTTGATACCAAAGGTGAAAAAGATATTCGCAATGAACAACAAGAATAGTGGAAAGGTATTAGATCTCAAATCCTTCACAACTGCTCTCAATTACTCTTCCATTATGGTTTCATTCAAGTGTTCGATGCTAAACCTCGTGAAAAATGAAAATCGGTCGATGACAAAGATTTTGTGCGATGTAAAAAAAAAAACCGAAAGATGGAAATCGCTCGGACGTGTAAATTTTTGTTTTATTATTATTATTATTATTATTATTATTATTATTTTTTGTCTTTTTCGCCCACTATCACAGGCACATATCAGGTTGACAGCATGTTTAGTGATTAATTGTACAAACTGTATTAATTTATATATTTACCAATTTTTTTTGTTCTATTTTTATTTTTTTCCTGTATGATTTTCATATGTTCAGCTTGCTAGTCTAGGGAATCATTCTTTGTTTGATGTAGTAGTCAATCGGTCATTCCTATTGATACGTACGAAGTGAGTTGTGCATCTTACTTTATTTTTTGTTTTGCATCTCATCAGTTAATATGCTACAGCGTTCTTATTTTTTATTATTTTTGGTTTCTTTTTTTTCCATATATATATATATTATATATACATGTAAATTATTGAAGAGGATGCTAAACTGTTTGTCTTAAAATCTCTCTCTCTCGCATCTTTTTTGAGACCAGTGAAAGAATGGTTCGAATGAATGAAAAACAACCCACCCTAAGTCTTCTCCATCATTTTTGCCATGTACAGTGAGACCATCATCAATTCTTCGATCATCATCCGTACATCTTTTTTCGTTTTGTTTTATTTTTTGTGTTCTCCCATCGTTTTCATTTATTTTTTTTTTGTCTGTACAGTTTTTAATTTATGTAGCATAGGTCAATGTTTTGAGTTAGTAAGTCTCTTTTTTTGCTTGTTTTGGTGAAGCAGTCTCTGGTACGTAATTCAGTGGTTGCAGGAGTTTTTTAACTGGGTGTTTTGCTGACACCTGATGATGACTATGAATTGACTATAAATTTTGATTTTGAGGTATTTTCTCTGTGGAATATTTTCACTAGATTGAGCTTTATTGTAAAAAAAATTTTTGTTGGAAATTAATTTTTTTTTTAATGCTTATAATTTCATATTTTTGGTATATTTTTCTTCAGGCAACGAATGTACTTAAGTGATTTTTTCGTTTTATTTTTTGGATAAAGATGTCGTCTTGAAATTTTTTGCAGCTAATTGAAAGTCATCATTAAATGTTATGAAGTTATTATTTTTTTTTATATTACTATTTCGAAATGTGAAAAAAAAATTTTCTGTTGTCAAAATCTATTTTTATTTCTGATTACGCAGGTGTAATATTTTATTTTATTTTATTTTGTGGTTTACATAAAATTGAAATTTTGTTTTATTTTGTCAGCAAACGAAAAGCATTCTGAGTTAACATTCTTTGATTCACTGTTTTATGTGCGTAAAAACAAAACACCTCAGGTATCGATGAAACTTCAGTTTGGTAATTTTTGTTTTTATTTTTGAAAAAAGAGAAAAAAATAGAAGTAATGGAAGTTTCGGTCATTTTTTGTTTTTAATTACTTTCATTTCTTTTTTTTTTCTGTCTTTTTTTTTGTTTTTGTCAACTGTTTGTTACATTCAACTACTGCCAATGAACAAGATTCGACATTTTAAAATGGGAATTTGAATGTTGTAACTGAAGTCCATCTTGATAATAAATTAAGCAAAGTACTGAATGCAGTTTTAAATTATCGCTATGTTATCTTCATCAATCAATCAAACACTACACTAATTGTTTACGTTCTCTTACATTCCAGGTCCGAGTTGTCATGAATTGCAATATATTGTTCTGTTCAAATTGAGTAGTTGCTGTTTCGTACGTTGCGATTTGCTGTGCCGAATTACGGACGTTATGAATGTCATTTCTTCATCATTCGGTGCGTTGGTATATGGTTATTAACTGTACTCTGTTTCAGGAACAAGCATCAGCGTTGAATCGGTTACAAGCTGAGCACTAATCAGGGACCAAGTACGTCTTTCACTTTGTATCCTTACGTGTCTTTAAGTTAGTATAAGGAAAGTAGGGACTACATTCGAGAGAAAGACCATTTTAGTGGGTCCTCGTTTTGTGTCCCGAAAGAGTCGTCTCACTGCATGCAGTACGTTGGTGGTAATTAAATAGGAAACCCACCTTCTGAACGCCCATTGTACGTAGCTGTCAACGTTTGCAAAATACAAAAGCCCAGTGGTTAGAATCTTTTATTTTTGTGTGAAAACAACAAGCAATAAATACGTAACACGTAAATAATAGTAAAATGACAAAACAACGAAATGTACAAAAGGTATCAAAGCTAGCTCGTATATGAAAAGAGTGAATAACTAAAAAGGTTGCAACCAAAATTTTACATCAAAGAAAAATTAAGAACTTGCAAGAGATTTTCTAGCTTTACAGTTGAATTTAATCGAAAACCCAACAAAATCATAAAGGTCTTAACTTGAAGTTAATTAAATGTCTATACACATTGACAGTCTAAAAAACAACTGTTACTATTTAACCTGAACGCAAGACTCGTAGGCACTTGGACTCTAATTGAAATAACGCTAGTTATTGCTAACTTTATTGTCAATTTCCTTTTAATCAAAGTAACTCGAAAATCGTATCAAAGAGTGAAATACAACTAATTCACACGCGACAGCTTTCTTCAATAATATTTTGGTTTTGAATTTCGCGGCGTGTATGCTGCGAATTATTCGCAATATCCATTCCCGTGGCGCAGCTTATAAAACAGCCAATCAGAGCCTTCGACCAGTCCTGTCCTGAGACGCATGTTTTCTTGATGACCTGTTCGTTAATAGAACACAACTAGGGTTGTCAAAAAATACAAAATTGCATTTATCGGTAAACTATTTGAGCCATTACCGGTAAAAAGAAAAAAATTAAACTTAAGAAGTAGAAATTTGAATTCGAGAATCACATAAATCACAGAATTAAAATACAGAACCTTAAATAAAAGAAATATTAGTTAAACCATGGTAAAACATCGTTACAATGAAAAAAAAACTTAGATAACCGAATATGAGGAAATAAAAATCTTAATCAAAAGATCAAGGATCTAAAGGCCACCTGACAAAGCCATTTTTTGGTGGAAAGTCATTCGAACAACTTGTGGAGAACTGTGACATCAGATTCTTGTCAAACAGTTTTTATTGAATGGGCAAAACGCTGGCGTCATAGTTGTCCACGTTCCAGTTAGTTGCCCATGACTTGCCACCAAATGGCCTGTCAGGCAGTCTTTAACCAAAATACAAATCATGACAACAATATAGAATGTTACAAAACGTTTTATACTGGCTACTTTACTACAGTCTATCTATAACTACAGTACTTTAAAAATCACAAATTGTCTGGGATTTTGTCTTAACATTTTTCTTAATTATCTTTTGTGTTACAAAAATATGCACGCAAAAACATAGATCGTCC
>JAQIWH010002940.1:0-22033 GCA_034695005.1 Cryptops parisi | reverse complement strand
TTAAAGTATTTAGGGTAGGAATATTTTTCATTTGACAATACTGATTTATTGACTGGCATCTAGATAGGTTAAATAATATTCTAATGCACCTATTGTATGCAACTTTCAATCTGTTTATGTTATACTTGTGTGTGTGTGTGTGTGTGTGTGTGTGTGTGTGTGTGTGTGTGTGTGTGTGTGTGTGTTTGACCATACTTCTACCTGGAAATTAATTATGGAGTTTATTATTGCAGAGAAGGCTATTTCACGTTCTTGTAAGTTTAATATTTTCTTTAGCCTTTTGAGGAGATAGATTTTAGTATTGAGTTTTTTGATCATAAGGTCTATATGATGACCGAAAGTTAATTTATTATCAAAGAGGACTCCCAAGACCCTAATTGTCTTATTAGTTCTAATGTCACTACTGATGGTGATCTGCTCTGTTTTTGTTTTATTTAGATTCATATTTCTGTCCCTAAACTAACTTTTAATGAGTTGATGGTCGGATGTAATGGATTGTTTCACTTTGTATTTCTCTTTAGGATGATACTTATAAAGTAAGAAATTGTCACCAATTTCATACCAATAGGTTAGCATGGGACCTTGTATTGGAAGTTTATTGATTGATAGCATGAATATATTGTAAAGCAGAGTAGATAACTTTGATCCTTGTATTACGCCTCTGGTAGAGGTGATTTTATTATTAGTAATATCATTTTTAACTATATTAAATCTTTGACTGAATTAAGCTTCAATTAATCTAATTGTATTGTCATCCAGTCCCAAGCTGGTAAGAAGTTGTTCTCTAGGCACAGAGTCATATGCCTTCGAGACGTCGGTCTTAAGCAACACAACGTTTAGACCTTTTGAGATGACATCTGTAATATAATTAAGAACTTTAAATAGTAGGAAACCCACTCTTTTTCGAGGGATTCCTCCGTGGAAATTGGATGGAAATAGTGGTAACACATATATTCTTTTAATGATTCAAATAAACACTGTTCAATTATCTTGGAGACCATTACCAAATTGGCAACTAGTCTGAAGTTATTGTAATCATTCATCTGTTCTTGTTTATAGATGGGCGTAATATAGGAAGTTTTTCAACTAGTTGGGTATTTGTATTGATAAATTATAACATTGGCAAGATGGACTAATATTTGGTAGGCTGTTAGTGGTAAATTTTTTATAACTTCCAAAGTGATAAGGTCTTGGGAGATTGATTTTTGTGTTTTGGCTGTGACGATTGCCATGATTACTTGGTCGTTAAGTTACAGTACTCAGACCTTGGAAATTACTGGTTATTATATGATGTTCAGTGACGATTGGCTTTTTAACGAAGGGGTTATCACTATATTTTAAAATTTTTGTATTTTGTGTAGTATCCAATTGATGTCGCCGCGCTTTACATTTGCTATTAATTAGTTTCCATAAATTACCTGATGCACTTTTGGTTAAGTCAACAATTTCAGTACGCTTGGCTTCTTTAACTTTATGTTTAAATTGCTTATTCACGATTTGGACCATGTCATCATCAACTACATGTTGCTTGTAAAGTTGATATGTCTCTTTCTTTTGTTCTCAGGCCTTTGTGACTTCTTCTGTCCACCATTTGAATTTGTTAATTGTATTCTCCTTTTTCCAACACAATCCTGAATTCAGCAGTGCACACTGAATAATTTGTTTCCAGCATTGATAGATTAAGTCTTGATTATTTATTTGGAGCATGTAAGTTAAGTTCGCTTCCTCGATCAGGCGTTTAAATTTCTTCCAGTCCACGCACTTGTAAGATGGTTTTGGCTTTGTTTGGGTAACTATTGTATTATTTTTGTTTGTTTGTAGGTAGTTGGATGGTAATAAAAATTCCATCGTGGTCGAGTTTTGGGAGCACTTGGTCTAACACACGTCTAACACGTTTAACATAAGTCTAACACATCTTGTTTTCATTATTATAATGGTTGCACTATTGTCAGTAGTTCTTGTAGGTCTTTTGATGACAGGATTGAGGTTTAATTCCTGAAGTACTGACAAGATCATTATTACGGCTGGTTGGGTCCATATTCACATTGAAATTGCCGAAAATATGTTTTGGACGCTATCATCTATTAATTTTACAATTTTTTCGGTGCACTCTATACGATTTTCACTCTGTTGGTTCGGTAAACAACCATAATGCGTCGTTTCATACTCAATGAATGGCTGCTTACGTAATTATATACTGTATAAGATAGAATTTATCTATGTGTACAACAATGTGTGGTGGCATGAAATGGTTAAAATATAGACATCGTCAGCAAAAACTTTTCGAGGAAAAACAGACTCTTCGTGTGACAAAATCTCAGAATTGACTAAACGTTAAACCGTCTAAATTTGATACAACAAAATGTTCTACGACCTCCCAGCCCTATGTTCAAAATTTTAGCTCTGTAGGTCATCGAGATCTACCGAACAAACGAGCTCAAAGATGTTATACCATTTTAACCTCAGAGTAAGTTAAAAAAAATAGGTTGAAAACATTTGTGAGGCTGTTTTGGAATTTCAACAATAGCAAACGCAACAAATACACTAAATGCACTGGTGAATTTATGGGGTTGTTTTAGGGGATTCAAACCCTTTCCAAAACATCTTCATTTCATTGACGTGTTTATTACTGTTTGGATGTTTTTATGGGGAAAAAAGTGGCAAAAACGGCAAAATTGTGAATTTTTTGGGTCTAAACATTCAAAACACTCATTTGGAGTTTCATTTTTCCACGTAAACAACGTAAATTATAAACCTATTTATAATAAAATTCAGGTGAATTTTTCCTAAAAGTCAATTCTAAATTTGCCACCGACTACATGCATGTTATTCATTAAAAAAATAGGCTTTAAAAACACGTTTTTTTTATAATATTGTACTAAATAACCTTTTTAAAAAATAATGAGTAATAACATTTTTTTTTTCACTTTATCAACGTTGTATGTTTTGTAATGCATTCCAATAATGAGATTGAATTTGGGATAGCCATATTAATCTGTGGTCAGATTAAATCCAACAATAATCGACTGATGTTCATTGAAAGTCAATTGCTCGGATGATGGTAAGCAAACATAGCGGCATTTTCTCATTTCGCTATATGATTACGTTGGTGCTGAGTTGTTTTTTTCCCGTTTCTGCACGTTTGCCAATCGATATGGAGCTAGGATCAGCGAGGATAATTTATCCTTTGGTGGCGATAAATAAATCAATGGGAGGAAGAAGCTCTTGTGTAGTACGTGGAGGATTGTGCTCGCAAATCTTGCCTCGATACGTAGATAAGCAGAGTTTGATCGTCGAAAAGCAAATTCTTTCCATGATTTTTTTGGGGGGGTTGGGAAGTTCCTAACAAGATGCACTTTATCGATTGTCTCGCTTTTGCTCTTCTAATAAACCTCTTACGATCCCAATGATGGCCTTTGATGCCGACGCAAAGGGCGCAATGAAACGTGAACGAAATAAAGAAAAGGTGACAAGAGCAATAACAATTCCCTTTGCTCAAGGTGCTTAATAGATCGCGTTGGGGATAAAGATGAGCTCTTAACTGTGGATAGTACAACTGTACTTTTTTGTTTGTTAGCGTCGATTGGTCAATATAGCTTCTCACGACTATCACGTGCCAGTTGTTGTTTGTTGTTGGATCTAGGTTTAGACGAAAATGAGATATAGTTGACGTTCTCTGTATATATATTCAATCGGTAGTGAAAATTAAGAAAATTTCGGTTAAGAAAGATACTCCTCGAGTATACGCGATTTTGCTATTACCCGACAAGCGAAATCTCCCAGGTTCTGGTCATCATTGAGAAGTTTTTGCTATTTTAAGCGATTGTAAGGTGTTGATTTGTTGTTGTTGATCTATAAACGAATGAGGAGTTGGGTGAAATAACGGCGTAACTCCAAAATGTAGTTTTGAGCAATAGTCTCTGGCACCTTCAAATTTAAGATTAAACGAAATTCCTGTCAACTGTATATTTATAGAAGGAAAATGAACAGGTTTTGCAAAAAAAATGTTAACTTTAATTGATAGGTCTCTAGTTGCAGGCTAATTTAAAAATGCGATTACGCCGTTATGTTAAATATCGTGCTAATTTATGCCGTTTTTTCAATGATCACTATTTTTCCATTGATGTGAAAGTGAAACGAGCAAGTGAAAACCAGGGAGTGAAACGACAAAAAAAAAAAGAAATGACAAAATGTTTCACAATAGTTGCGTTCTATATTCTTGCCCCAAAAAGTTCGAACGTACAAATTGATGCAACTCAACGCCTTCATGTTATAGACTGATCTAAAACGATTTATTTTATGCATTTTAAGGAATAACGGCATAAGTGCATTTACGCCAACTTTTCAATTTAGCTTTTCGCTAGAAGTAATGATCGATGTGGTAAGTTAACAATCGAAAAATTTAGAAACTAGTTAGGTTTGCGAATGTTACAGTTAAATTATAAGGATTTATAACTGAGTTAAATTATAACTCCAACTTAATTTATATTGTTAACTATCCCCCCTCTCAAAAATAACAACAAAAAAAAAACCCAACGGTGACATTGGCGAGTATGTTCACGAGCTTGCTTATTCAAGATGAAACAAATAGTTCAGCTACATTCGCGAACTAAGCTTTTCGACTTTTCTAAATCCGCGAGTTTTCCCTCACCCACGACTGTTTTCTTGTAAACTGTAAACTCCGTTCTAGATTATCCAGTTTCTAACAACGTCAGTGTAAATATAATGAATTCATAAATTTGATTGAGGTGTACAAAGGATGGAATTTTGTCCGCTTTCTCATAAATATCTTAATATAGACAATAGACTATATTTTATTGGCTCGTCCTTAACTGAAGTTTCATGAAAATCGGTTTAATCACTTTTGCGTCATGTGCGTACAAACAAACAGAAACGAAAAACATTTATTTACAGTACGGTATATGGGTTGGTCATGATTAGACGAATTAATGTAAGACTAAGACTTTATTGAATTTTCCCTAAAACAACAAACTCGTGTTTATTGTTGTTCTATATTTATTACTTGTAATTGAGGAGTTTGGTGGACTAACGGTGTAACTCAAAAAATTAGTTTTGAGAAAAAGAGCAAAACCTTCTGGCATCTTCAAATTTAAGATTAAAAAAATTCCTGTCAACTGTATATTTACACAAGGAAAATGAACAGGTTTTGCAAAACAAATCTGTCGATTTTGGATGACAGGCCTCAAGTTACAGGCTAATTTAAAAAATGCAATTACGCCATTATTTCAAATATCGCGCCGTTTTTCCAAATATCAGTATTTATTCGATTGTTAGTAAAACGAGCAAGTGAAACAACCAGGAAGTGAAGCGACAAAAAGAAGGAAATCACAAAAAAATTAAGATAAAATAGTCGCGTTCCATATTCTTGCTCCAAAAAGGGCAAATTACAGCTGTATACACTTACACAGCCTAATGTGTTTATGCTGTAGACTGAGCTAAAACGATTCAATATATGCATTTTAGGGAATAACAACGAAAGTGAATTAACGCCGTTTTTCCACCCAACTCCTCAATTGTTTTTTGTCTATCTATTAAATCGATGTTTGCATAAAACATTTAAATTATCACCTTATTTACAGCCAAGTCTATCTGTTTGTCTTTCAAATCGATTTTTTCTTCTTCTTCCTTTTTCCAACTACCGTTATCTATTATTTTCGGAAAATAAATCATTAATGGAATAAAAGAAACTAGAGACGACACATGGCTCAATCGATTCCACCGAAACTGGAAAATGAGGTGTGTGTTTAAATATATTGTGTTTGGTGGCGAAAACGAAACCACGTGACTTTGAAAGGGTAAGACGAGCATGTTGTCGAGGAGTGAAGAAAGTCTTTCTTTTAGGTGTTCATTCTGGTCACGTTCGCTTGTACTACGGTCGAGTCGTCGATCACGTCCGAACGGATTTGTTCTTTGAGCCAAACAAAAAGAGAAGAAAAAAAAACTGTATGAGGAAAAAATGCGAAAGAAAAGGGTGAAATAGAGGAAAGGAAGAGTGATCTCGAGGAGGTGATGTATAAGATGGGGATGTCGAAAACCGTGCTGGCCAGATTCCGAGAGCGAAAAATGAGATGGAAAAAAAACAACATCCCAACAGGATTAGTGACGTCAAACGTTACTAAAATAACTCCTACCGTGTTCATGATGTGACGTCAGCAACACCACATTTTGTTTTTTACAAGAGCGAAGCTTTATAGCTAGCTTGGGAGGGTTATAGGAGAGATTTTGAAAGAGGTTCTGAAAGGAGGGATAAGGAAAAGACGCAAAGGTCATGTCCACGTGATGAGGTCGAATGATAAATAATGTGTGACATCCTTCGATAAATTGTGACCACTCTGTGAAAGCAAATATGACTTTATTAAAAAATAACCAAAAATAACTTCTGGATACTTGTGTATTAACGACCAGCTATCCGTGTGAGGGCGTTACAAGTCTATATTTTGGGTTAGTTAAAATAGACAAAAATTGTATTAATTTTATTTAAACGCAACTTTTTTTTGACTAACCTAAACTGGTATCCCATACACTAGTTTAGGTTAGTTAAAAACAACAACCCCCCATGCTTCGCTCACGGCAGTGACTGGTCGTTAATACACAAGTATCCAGAAGTTATTTTTGGTTGTGTGTGGTATCAAAAGTCATTCGTTCTCAACATCAGCTTACGAATTGTTTGACCTAATAAGACCCGCTTGAATGACTATAGTAGCTATAGTTCAAAACCATTCCGCGATGCAATTTCAAAGTATCTTCAGAACTGCAATAATTAAGTATGCAAAGTAATTTTTTAAATATTTGTTAAATGTTCAAATTTTATTCAGATATGTGTACATATACATGTATAGGTGGTGTCTGAAAAGTATCTTTAAACTTTTATCACTAAATAAATAAAAGTTGTAAAGGTAAATATAATTTTCGGACACCTTATAGATAGATAGCGTCTTCATATACAGTACGTACTGTAAGCTATATACTAGATACTCTATATACATAGACTCTACCGTATAGCGTTTATAGAGTTCTAAACTGTTAAATCTTAATCTGAATATTCACTAAATTTTCTAGCCGTATAAATGTTTAAAATGTGAAAATCATTATTTTATTGCTAGTTAAAGTGTACAATTCGATCGTTTTATTGCTAGTTAAAGGGTGAATAAAATTTGTGACTTTATTGCAAGTTAAAGTGGAAAATTGGTTCAGTTTTAGTTAAAGTGTGAATTTTTCTATTCAATTGCTAGTTAAAAGTGTGTGTGGGGGGGGGGGAGTATGATGAATATTTTACGTAAGATACATCGATGCATAGAAAAATTAATAAATTGAAGTGAACAACCGACAGATACCTTCACATTAAATAAACAACTATCAATTTACAGGCTCAGTGATGAAAAATAGAAAGTCAAATATTCTAGGGTAAACATCCTGGTTACATCATCAAGAGTGAACATCAGTTTTAATTTCTAGCTCGTTTGTTTGTTTCTAAAGCTACGCCTACAAGATTGATTTGGTAGCTAATTTGAATACCTTAACGAGGTTAAGCAACCCAGGTGAAGATCCGGGCATCAAGGATGTTTATTCGGAACGATTATACCATGTGTAGGAAACCTACAAGTTGGGAAGTCCACACAAGAAATTCTTCGATGTTTGCTGAAAAGTCTCGAATTGAAAATCCTATTTGTGATTTGTAGGCTGCACGGCACTTCCTTTTGTAGATTTTCGAAAGACGTATAATGTAGCGTGGAAAGCACTACAAAAACCGTCGTCTGCTATTCAATAGCTAAGCAAATAGGAGAAACGAAACCTTGTGAACTTTTTTCGGCTGAATTCTATGGATGGTTGGTGTGCACGATGACTTTGAAGGAAGGCGGAAAAAATGATATAAAGAAAATACTTACAAAAGAGTAATCGATTGGGATATCAGTTGACACAAATTTTAGGTTATTGTAGTGCAAAGTTTCTTTTCTTGCATTTATGTAACTTTTGAAAAAAGAAACGAGTAGCATCTTTGGATTTGGGAAACGAAATGAACGTTTCTTTGTATTTGAAAATTTAAGAAGTTGAATGCTAATTTAATTTAGTTTTGTGTATTTGTTTCGTTGGGTGGACGAATTTGTTTTACGCAAAGTCTTTAGATTGGTTTTGCACGAAACAACTAAATGTCACTCGTTCGCGTTCTTTTCAATTGTCTATAAAAATTGTCATTTTTGTTTAATTTTAAAAGATAATTTGTATACATGTAAGGTATATTTTATATACGGTATTCGTCTATTGCTATCTTTTTTAAGAAAAGCTTATACATAAAAAGTTTTGTCATACGATAAAAAAAACCAGTGCGACAAAAACTAATTAATTTCGAATTGGAAGGCTGGGTGTTGAGGAAGAAACAGGTTTCACTCCAACTGAAGATTTATGTTAAGTTTAACGACTCGAAGATATAAGTAATGTGAAGTAGGAAGAAACGAAAAGTCCGAATACTACTATTGTGCCAAGGCGATCGTAAATTTTATGTTGCATGCGAAAACTTTAACGATTTTCAACGTACGGTATGTACACAATAGTAAAAACTACGTATAAACTTACGTGGGATTTTCTTTTAAAATTAAGCAATTGTTAAAGAGAATAGCATAAAAATATCATGCACAAGTTTTTCATGGATTAATGTTGCAGTGAAAACCCGAATTCGGGAAAAACCTGATCTCATTAGTCAAAATACGATTGACCACGAATGTTAGGAAACGCGATACGAATGATTTAAAATCGACCTAGAAACTGCCACTCAAATCTTGATTAGTCAAAACCGAGTTTTAACCGGATTTGGGTTCTTACTGTAAAACATATAAATCTTCCACTATGCGTTGCAAGGTTTGGAACGCAAAGTTTGTTTTCCACAAACCTGGTGTTAATCGAATTTTGCATATTTAATTTATAATTTATATTTGATTAATAATTTCGAAATTTCTCATGTACAGTAGATGCGAACATTTTAAGTATTTGATCGCTTGTATACCACCAAAAGACAAATTCGCATAAGAGCGAAAATTTCTGATTAAGATTGTTTAACTTATCGGATCTAATATCGAATATAGCATTGTTTTTGTACTGTGTTTAGTATTGAAATAGTCTGTATTCAAATACCTTGTTTTCATGCATATTTTAATTTTTGAAATCAGTTTGCACCACGTGGTTGTGCATGCCGAAATTAATGTGAACCCACGTGAGACAACTTGTGTCACAGATATGAAAAGCCTACAATTTGATTTTGAATTTTTGATTAGTTTCGGAAGTTGTCAAGTTCAAAGTATAACAACTCACAATACGATTTTCAGCAATCGTCATAGGGTTTCATCAATGTCGTGTAGCAGTATACTGAAGATAGATTGCAACAAGGTGTAGTAGGTTGTCACATATTTTCAAAGTTCAGAACTGTTCAATTTAAAATATTTTCCACCTTTAATGTTCATCGGTAACTGTATAGATTTTGCCAGCTGGTTGTTAATAATGTGTAACACTTTTAATGCCCTCTTCCGGCTTTATTCAAACTTCGTGACAATGATAAAGTAATCTCACTGTCTCTGTCAGGATTTAAGTCTGTCTTTTTTTTTGTACATTTTATTAACGAGAAAAACGTCTAGTTTGGGGTTTTAGAACGGATTAGAAGAATATTTCATCACTTCATTTTCTGCGAGTGACATATCTTCTCTACTTCAGCAGATTTGTGATGAGTGTGGTAGTAGTAGTAGGAAGCAGTAGGAAGCAGTAGGAAGCAGTAGGAAGTAGTTTTTTCCCCTTTTTCTCTTACCTCTGAATACTGCATTTCTTAACAGCCACGTGAACCTGTCAAGCACTCGGCAAACGAGGCACCTTCTTCATCCTCTTGAAAGGGGCCAAAAGGGAAGGAGTTCCTTTTCATTGCAAAAGGGGGGTGAGAACCCAATAATTTCTATTACTGAGCACTACATTGGTAGGCAGCAGCACAGCTGGAATTTCACGCAATGACAATCATCGTTAGAAAAACATTGCTGGAACCGATGCCACGTGCTCTTACCACCACCACCACCACCACCACCAGACATTTTCTGTTGTGCATTACATATTATAGCATTTGCCGTCTTCAACCCCAGAAGGGATGTGAACCTCATTAGAGGTCTTGAATGGCATCGCTGATGATGACTCGACTATTCGAGGCAAATTCCACCTGCGGTGATGGTCAACATGCTTAAGCGTCTCATATCGTCATACTTGTACTCTCAGGTCCACTTTGCCCGTGTTGGAGAACTTTTCATTTGCTTGTTATTACTCGATTTAAAAGTCAAACCTGGTAGCCGATTCGGTAATGAATTCAATTCACCAAGGTGGAGTTGAAGTTTGTAGCATGTACGTAAGAAGAGGGGGAGGTGGAAATGTAAACAGTGACATTTTGATATGGTTATCGAAATTTATTACATTTGATAAAGCCAACAGTTATCGATTATAGTTACCAAGTTGCATAGCTGTTATTAATAATTAATACGTGGAAGTGAAATTCTAAAGTGTTTGCAATGTAATTTTGAAGTTGTAGAACACTTCAGCCAATCGTTATTGGTTAAGGTAGGAGGCTTCAGTTTTAAGTTTTCGTTAGGTTGTAATTATTGTTAATTAAATTTCAAGTTGAAAATATAACTTGATTAAGTATAGTTAGTAGTAATTATCTCATCTTATTAATTATTAGCTGATTACCTCTTCTTTAATTTCAATAGGTAGTTAACTCACTCTGATTAATTGACTTTTTATTAATTAATTTTTGTATTATTTGGTTTTGAACAAATTAGCTGGTAAGTTGAACCATGGGATTCACACGGCTTCCGTAGTCTTCATTTTGTCATTAACATTAGACGGACTTTAAAACCGTCTGATTATTCGCAACTCGATGATTGGACTGATTTCATGCTTATTTAAAGCGATTGTCGATTTGACGACTTCGAATGACTTAACTAGGATTTTGTTTTCCAAAGATTCTTAACATGGTTGGTGAGTAACCGAAATGAATTTGCAATTTATTAGTAAGTCAAGCATACAGTTGTGACAAAATTAACAACATCAACATTGATCGTTAACGTGTTAGTACTTTTCGTAATCAATGTAAAGTAGGTCTTTCTTATCGATAAAGATAACATTAAATAAGATTAGAAATGGTGCGTTTTAAACCAAAGATATTATTATTAATATTACAAAGCATTATTATTCGTGATAATATACATAAAGTTTGCTATATTGAGATTTGATCATCTATAAATCGGAAGTTATAAAAATTTATATTAGTGTTGTTACTTCAGATTGAACCTCACTAATCCAGAAAGCTTGAAACCAGACAATTGGCCGGATTATAAGGTTTCCGAACAAATGAAGCCCCAGATAAAAACATGGCAAATAAAAGTATTGTAGCCTACTGTATTACTAATACCGTTACAACTTACATAAGCATAAAATTATGTTCCGGATTAGTGAGGTCAAACTTGCATAACTTAACCTAATTCTTAACGTTCATCGATCACTTTTGTTTTTTGTTTGTTTGTTTGTTTGTTAGTTTTGTTTGTTTGTTTTTGTTACATGTTTTCACATTTGCTGCATCCTAGCTTTGTTCCCATCCTTGCTTTGTATTGTTTTGGCCTACAGGCTATGACATGTAATAAAATGAAAAATATATATAGCCTATTAGATAGTTGCATTGCTTGTGTATTGAGTCGCTGCAGATTTTTTGAACGAAAGGTCACATATCGAATTTTATACTGTAGCCAACATAATCTAGAAAGTTAAAATTATAATATGCATAAAGATTCACTTTTGCGATCTTCATTATGCAGCAAAGTTGAAAACAACTTTTCTGTACTAATTAATAGTAGTGGATTAAAGTTCAGCTGACCGAACACTATCAAAAGATAATGTCAAAGTTGTAATCATCGATTGACCCTAGCCCCTTAACCAGTTAGTTATAAACGAACTTTGACTCAACCAATTAGTTATAAACAAAACTTGGGTCCAACCAGTTATTTATTATACATGCAAGAGTGTGTTCTCAAATATTACCCGGATTTGTTTTGTTTGACTAACGCGAAATCCGGTGAACATTTGAACTTTTATTTTCTCGCAGTAGACATATTTTCGTTTTATTAATATCACCTCATGACTAAGCATATTGTTTCATTAATTAATATAAAGCGAACGTCAACACTAATTCTGTTTAAAGTTAACTGCAGCGAACCTCAAGTATGAAGGCCCCGCGAAAGTTTGAGGCTATTTCGTACCGAATAATTCATTGATACAAAAAAAAATACGTGACGTGGTTTTTAATAATATTTTTTTTGGAATAAATTGACGGTGTCATCTCGTAACGTATTCGACGATAGGGTTTAGAATGGTATTTTTAGAAACTTTAAATAGGGGTAAAGAGGATTATTCCTAAACTTAGATTATTATTTTTTTTTCTTCCTTATTTTTAATGCGGTCATTATAATTCCAAAGATGGAATGCTGACGTGCATGATTTCTTATGAAAAGTATAAAATAAGCTTGAAAAGCTCAAGTTGAATCGACCATTCTCCCCGAACCTTCGGAGGTTTATTTCCTTTTTACATTTTTCATAAAATATTCCGGTACGGAGTTTTTGAAAGTTTTGAATAGGCAAACGTGATTCAATAAGCAAATTAGCCTTAAGCAAGCAGAGAAGAAGAAGAAATCTTCATTTTAAAAATCCAATTACCGATCGTTTATGCTTTTTTGATTTTCATCATTTTCAAATGCTGTTCGGAGATTTTTTTTCTTTAAAAAAAATTATTATTATGCTGCATTTTTGTGAAAAATAGTTTTTGTCGACAAATATTAATAGTATGATTTTTTTTTTTGGTATTACGCAAAAGAAACATTGAAATGCAGGAATTAATATTAAAATATGGTATTTTGTATTTTGATAAGCTAAAACTTTTCTAAATATTGAATTAAACAGTTGAGAAATTAAACCCGACAAAGGTAGCATCGATGACCTTAAATATTTTAATAACATTAAAATAATATAAGATACTGACGTGAAATTTTTGTTGTCACGGTGACCGATACAATATTAAAGTTTTTTGAATACATTGCCATTGAAGTGTTATGGATAGAAAAAAATGGAAAAACATTATGTCATCATCAATCGATATCTATTTTCAACCCTGGAAAACCATATCTTCACATTTAAGAGGATATTATTACTGAAAAGAATGTAAAGGTATACTGTACTTATACAGTAGATTTGTCACCGATAATATATATAAAGTCCAGGCATCTTATGGATAGAATGCCTTAATAGTCCCTTTTGGTAAAGTATGAAATGGCATCTTTGTGTAGAATTAGGTTACTTAAAGTTTAGGTTAGGTTTATTTTCTCTAAAAACAACTAAGCTAAAATTTAAACCTGCTTCTGTCAATTAAGCTTAATTACATCAATTAATCAATTTAATCGATCAAATCATTTAAGCTTAAATTTAATATCCAAAACTGGCATAATGTAATCATCCCAATGCTAATTTCACACGTTGTCTAAACTAGGTTTAATATTCTATGGAATACCTGGAATCTAAACTTTGCCCGTGATCGATCCGTAAATGCATATAAAGAGTGGGCTTTTATATCACTCGTAGTTGAACTTATTTCAAGTAAGCATTGTATATATGTATATAGGCCTATATACCAGTTAACTTTCATACAGTTATGTAATACTCATTGTATCAAGGGTGATCTAAAACAAAGGTTGTGTATGAAAAATCAACGTTCAAAGTGAAAGGCAAAAGTTTAACAATTTCGATGAAAAAGCGTTTAAAGATTCGAATTTGCCTCACTGTCTACGGGACAATTCACACTTCTTACACTAATATATTTGCACATATTGATGTTTTGCTCAAAATTGTGCTTCAGGGAAGTAGAATTGCACCTAGCAAATTTGAAAATGCTTTTAAGTCATTTTTGACAAAAAAGTGTCACTTATCATCTTTTTACACTGGGTCTTCCAATTATAACACTACCACCAAAAAAATAATGGCAGTATTAGATACACAGTATCATTTTGAAAGAATTCGACTATAAAACGGTTCTGTTATTTACTTAAGTTTATTATTAACGTCTTGCATTTGCAAGGTATAAAAATAGATTCATGTTGTACACAATCAATCTACCGGACTTCAGATTTGTTTTCCGCATTTTGTTCGATTCTTTGTAAGCTTTAAAAAACAACAACAACAACAAATTCCTCCATTTTTCTTCTAGTAGTGTTAAAACATGTAGGTTTGCATATTCGTCTTGCTGTTCCTTTGTCGTATCCTTTTGGTGGTTTCCCTGGTGACAGGTCCGGGTAGGAGGCTTCCCCCTATTTCTAGTTTTCTTGCCCTGTTTCCATGGCAGCTCAGCCTCCACCGATTTGGAGATGGTTGCCTTGGCAGCAGATGGCGAACAGAGACAAGATTCTTGGTTTGGAGGTAGCTATAGTACAAATACATGTTCAAGTTGATGCTGCTGGTGCCTGTGTGGGCGGGAGTCCCGGAATTGAAACCATGCGATGAAAGTCGACGACGACACCACGTTGGAGCCATTACTCATGCTTACCGCTCGGTACTTGCACAGACATCATCACCAACCGTGTCAATGGGATTCATCCTCTTTTTCTCAATTCCATAATGCTCGTTGTTGTGTTGGCAAGGTAGCTTGCCGATGAGCTATTGTGTTGTGGTCTTACATCCCTAATGGAATAGTCCTCGGTCTGCCTCTTGGTCTGCTTCTTCCACGTATCATGCCGTACCACCAGCCTGGGATCATGAGATTGATTTTGTTTTCTTCTTCTTCTTCTTGATGGTAAAAAAAAAGTGTGTAATATGATGTTGTGGTTGATGTGTCGTTGTGCCTAGCGATGGGTTTGCTACTAAAAAAAGTGTAGGGAGTATTTGTTTTGGTGGTTGCCAGGTGCATTTGAAAAGAGCTGCTTGTTGATTGGATTAACGACACGAGTGGCTGCGGGATTTGAAAATTATTAACGAGCCAGTTGAGTGAAGAATTGACTGGCTGTACAAACTGCCATCGAGGGTTTAATTTTGGATGGGGATTTCGAGTAAGCGTTTATTATTCACCAAAAAGTTGTAATTGGATTCGTTGCACAAAATGTATATTTATAGCTCAACTGTTAAGGCTTTAACTTAGCTCATATGGTAGTTATTAAGTATACGATTCATTCACGGCTATAACTTAGCTCATAGTTATTAAGTATACGATTCATTTACGACTAGCTGAAAACCAGTGATTTAACACTGTGAACACTCGACGTGCGCGAAGGTAATTTGCCAGATTGACTTATTTTTGATAAGACAATGGCGAGTTTCGTAACAAGACAATTGTAACAATCGCAGCTTACTGGCTTCGTTTATTCACAAGTTTTTTTTTCTTACCACAGTTATCTTCTTAATTAAATTAAGAAAATACAAAGGTGACCTTAAGAGCACCAATGTAAGCAAAAAACTTAAATTAATTTACAAATTCAGTGTAAACATAAACAAAAATTCTCCAATTGGTGGTGGGGAACGTACGATGAATAATATTCGCCGATCTCGTATAATCATCCTCAGATCCACCCCAACGTAGATACAAAATTGTTTTAAAATCGGTTTAGCCGTTTTTGTTTAATGCCCCTATAATCAGACAGACATGAAAATGAAGTTACGCTCGTATTTATGTAGATTGTTGTCTGCACGACTAAGCTTCAAAAATACCATATATTCTTAGTTATTCACTGATATTTATATATATACGCTAGTAAACCACTTTATTCGCATTTTCCTTATTAATTGCAATGTAAACTATTGCATTCCACTAAAGATAAGTGCATCAAATGATATCACAAAAACACATAAAATCAGAGTACATAGCAATGAAATGAGAATAAAATATATATACATTTAAAAAAAGGTAACACTACTGAATACAAAACCTTGTATTTAGGATGAAAAACTTCAAAAAAAACTTCGAAAACTGAATCATTTCAGTGGAATTATTATTGCGAACCGTTGCCATTATAAAACTCCATCAACATTTAATGTTTTTGCAAGACATTATTTGAATAGTTTAAATAATTTTACATTTTCTCTATACAAACGTTTTAAGCTTAAATTTAGGCCAAGATTTCAGCTTGATTTAAAATTTTATCATTTAACTATTTCAATGTTAATTTCATACATTGTCAAGAACAGACCTTACATTCCATAAAATGCATAGGAATTCCACAGAATGCTTGGATTCTATATTTTGCCGGTAGCGTATATCTGTAGTTTACACAACGTATTAAACTTTGTGATTATCACTAAACATGGTATGAAGATTTTCATACTGTATGTTATATAACTGTGGATATTCCTTTTAAAACGACTTTTAGACCATTTGTTTAATGCTGTGCTGAAAAGTTTTAAACACCGCATAGTACAATACATATAATATAATAGGGGTGATACTAGTGCACATTCAATAGGGACAGTTAGATTTTCAAATCTCAGTTGGTTGTTGTAGGATGGTCTTTTTTAATTCCTTGAACGTTCTCTTTTAAAACAAGTACATTTAAAATGATTTTTAAAGATACTCTTTACAGTATATACGTACTGTACTTTTATCCGTCATCAAGCTACTTTATGTACATACATAATGCAAAGAATCCATTTTTGATTTCGCATGTTTTGATTTATGCGACTTAAAATTTATGCAATTTTTGAGTAATTTGATATTCAATTTTTGCGTGTATTGAAGAATTTTATTTTTGATTTCTGCGACTCATGCGAATTTTGATTTATGCGAGTTTTAAGTAATTCCATTTTTGATATCTGCAATTTTAAGATTTATCTTATTTAATAAAATAGCACGACCTTCCTCCTCCTACTACTACTACTACTCCTCATCAGTTATAGCCATTTAAACAAGAAACATCACGTGGTTCTTTCTTTTGCACCTGGGCATAAGAAAAAATTCTAGAACCTTCAAGAATCTTCTAGAAACTTCCACTGTATGGCAGTATCACTGTGTTTTTACAATCTAAAAACACAGTGAAAATCACCATGTG
The DNA here is from genome assembly GCA_034695005.1 of Cryptops parisi. Classification (NCBI taxonomy): domain Eukaryota; kingdom Metazoa; phylum Arthropoda; class Chilopoda; order Scolopendromorpha; family Cryptopidae; genus Cryptops; species Cryptops parisi. The sequence goes on along the minus strand of JAQIWH010002940.1, from coordinate 4,922 downwards.
TGAAAATGTCAAAACTTATACCGAAATCGATACTCCAACTGTAACGAATATTGCGAAGCAATATGAGTTAATAACTTTCCCGTCATTTTTGACAGGCCATCTACTAGTTTATTTATATATGCGATTAATTTTCACATTGGACTTATGTGGTTTTTGATTTTTGCGAAGAATTTATGCAGTTCGCGTTTTATGCTACATTGGACTATACAATATATTCTCATGAACGACTGTAGATAGCAGTATGCGTTCAATTTCCAGCTCACTCACTCACAAACTCACGAGTGAAGCTGATATAAAGAGTATAGTAAGTACGGTTAGAATATCAATGCGCAAAAGAAGTAGAAAGGTCAACGACAACGAGTCGATGAGATTGGTTACAGTGATTTGTTGTGTGGTGTCTTAACAAACTGCTCCAAAGTGAACGAGAGTTGGTTGCATCCCCAGTGAAGGTTGGCAGGCGTATAATAAACTTTAGGTAAACAGCCCATTCAAGGTCCCTTGGCATTTGTGATGCGGTTTGTGAATGTGTCCCTTTTGGTTGACCGGAGTCGGGAATGACTGTGATGGTGCCCATTCGTTGCCTTTGATGAGCTTCTTGACGGTTAAAAAGGGAAAGTAGTTCGGACTTGGGAGACTATCCAAAGTCATCCATCGTTTCAATGTGACGTCACACGAAAGATGCGCATCTCTTTGCACAAGAAACCTCGTTAAATAGGGGATAGTAGAAATTTAGTCTTAAACTTTCTCATTAGGGGTTTGGCCCAGTCTGTTGTTGAGTGCTACTCATCCACCTCGTTGTCAGTGCAATTGATTGCTTTCTTTGTCATTTAAAGCTGGTCTTCTTGCTCGTTGAAAGGTTAAACTGTCATCAAGAGTCCGGGAAAATTAAAGTAATAGTCCTTTTTTTTTTCCTAAAAAAAATAGGCCATTTTTTCTTCGTTGAATTCTTGAAAAGAAAAGATTTTTGTAGATGTAACAATGAAAAGAGAAAAAAAACTTGTTGGAGAAAAATTAAACATTTATACAGGACGTTAAAGTAAAGAATCCAAAAAAGTTGATTAAAACGAAAGTATAATAAAAAGTAGTTTGCTTTTAAATAAAGACACGAAATGTTATTTGTAAAGTGGATGTTACCGTTGAAATGTGAAATTATGGTCGAAGCATGAAAATTTATTATAAAGCGGATGTACAAGTTATAGTTAAAGTGTAGCTTCATGTTTTAAAAAGTGACACGGTTAACTTGTTACCGGAATAGATGTCACATTAGTACATCGACGTAATTATCTGATGCACGTTATTTATGACATGCATTATTTAATATTACAATTTTAGCTGTGACATGCGCATATACATATTACATACAAAAATCATACCAATTTCACACAAATGCTACAGTTATAATCGGTGTAGATTTATATTAATACAATTAACAACTTGTTTATCTATGCCGTTAACAAAGTCGTTAATTGTATAATTAATCATAATTCAGTTGCTACAGGGTGTTTCTAAAAAGTCTAATAAAATTTCAACTACGGATGCTACGTATAAAAACAAAGCAAACAACTCATATAAACATGGGTCGGAAATGCTTCTCTTCTGAGATAACACAGGTGAAGTCACGTGAATGCATAGGTCCATTGTCGTATAATCGCTGTAGGTATGCCAATGAGTATGCATTTCCATGTTTATATAAGTTTAGTTTTAACGTGTAACATCTGTGGTTAAAATGATACTAGACCTTTCAGGAACACCTTGTATTTTTCCTAAACTAATTTGTCAACACTAACAATATTTTGTAGCCTCGGTTTCAATGTTGTATAGCAAATTTAGCTTTATGCCGAACCACGAAACACAAGTTTGTTTCGATCGAACTTCACTGCATTAGAAATTCAGTATTGGCATTTCAATATTGTGACATTTTATTGTACAGTAAAATTGAAAGGAACTAATGTTTTTAAATTGAATTCGAAATTCGATTCGATTATTACAACACTTTGGCAATAACTTCAAAGTTTATTGATATTTTTTAAGATAGAGGAAAACGGAGCATAGCCGCGTTACTGTAGGTTACTTTGTTCCGATTTAAAATGTTGTAAAGACAAACGAGTACATTAAAAATATTTTTTAAACATACTCTTTATATATTGTCATATACATTACAAATATGCTGTATGTACCGTACATACATATTGCAAAAAAATCTTTATTTTGATTTCTGCATGTTATGTTTTGTGCGAATTTCGATATATGCGAATTAAAAATTTATGCATTCATTGAGTAATTCAACATTCAATTTTTGTGTGTTTTGGGGAATTGCGTTGTTCATTTCTGCACGTTTCGATTTATGCGAATTTTGATTAATGCCAATTTCGATTTAAGCGAATTTAAATTTACGCAATCGTTGAGTAATTCGATATTTGATTTATGCGTGTTTTGAGTCATTCCATTTCTGATTTTTGCGAGATTTATTTATTTTTATATGCGATTTTTTTTATACATTGGATTTTTACGGTTTTTTATCAATGCGAAAGACTTGTGCTGTTCTTGTTTTATGGTACATTGGACTATACAGTATATACAGTATATTTTCATAAACGACTGTAAATGGCATTATACGTTCAATTCCCAGCTTACAATTCAATTCCACTCAATGGTGAAATTAATATAAAGAATATATACTTTTTATATTATTAATATTTAAGATTAAAATAAATTTGTTTTTGTTTTTTCAAAGTGTTTTATTTTTTAAAATCGGTTGTTCACTTATTAATGAACTGAAAATTAAGTTTAAAAGTTACCCTCTGTTTGGAAGGTTTTTCAACGTTAAAGTTTTGTAGAACAGAATAGTATATCTTTTCTTCTTCAAATGTGTTCTGTTTTCGACTCTGATTAACAATAACAGATAAGCGAATTAATTGTTTTGTTTTCCAAACATGTTGCAAATGTGGGAATACAGTAGTAGATCATCGATTTTTCAGTCGACTGAGCAGAAAAGATTAACAAGGCGAAGAGCATCCAACAGTGACGTCATAGCACAATTAAGAGACTTAGTTGAACCTATTTGCATGCAAAATTTTACCAATTGTAAACTAAGAGTTGGTTAAAAAAAAAGATTTTAAATACATCCGCGTGTATAACAATACATGCGGATGTATTTAATTGCTTAACTTTCTATTTTTTTTATCATATTTTACTTAGAAAAAAACGTTTCTTCTTATTTTGTTTTGTTACCATTCTCATTCGACGATTGGAGAAAACTTTTCGCTACTTTTATTTTTTTTGTGTATGTTTTGGATAAAGATGCCAAGTTTCGATACAAAAGGAAAGAATTTTCCAGATGCTATCAGGATTTTGCAATGGCATAGGGAAGACTTTATCTTGATTTATAAGGAAGTCACTTTTTCTTCTTCTTCTTTGTATTTTTGCACATGACATGACTTTTTCATACATCGATGACAGTACTATCTGAAGAAAACTTCCAATGGCACGTGTTGGCATAAAATACACAAATACCCTAGAGGGGGTCTGATGGAATTACTTGTAGCTTGTCAGGAGGATGATTGGCGTCATTTATTTCTTTTCAACTACAAATCCACCCCAAAATTTTTATTCGTTTCCCTTTTATCTACAACGAGCGACAAAAGATTTCGACGCTTCAGCCATGTTGCCAGTTTCGTCGTCATCGTTGTTGTTGTTGTTGGTTATTATGATTGTCTCGCGGATGAGTCCACATAAATCTTGCATCAGCATCAAGATTGAAGCAGATGCTGTTTCACCTTTATTTTTATTTTATCGTTTTTATTTTTCTTACCAGAAGCAGGAAAACTCTAATCGAGTGGCTTGGGGCCAAGGAAAACGATAATGAGGTGATTGATTATTATCGATTGAAAGCAATTGCCTTTCGGGTAAAAAATTTATTAAGGCGTCATGGGATATTAGCCAATCGCGAATCAATAAGAAGTCTTTCCTTGACGAATGTTCGTTCGTTGAAGAACAATGTGTCTTTATTACAGCTTACTATTTTATGAAGGAAAAGTAGACACGGTAGTTGTGTAAAAATAATATTGTTGGTTGAGGATAAAAAAAAATAATGGGTGAGTGAACCCGTAGCAGAATGGTGCTATAAAGTATAGTATATTTTTTTAATAGTTTCTGTACGAGAGTTAATGACGTTGTTTTTATAGACCTTGTAGGCGGTGGATTATTTTTGTTTTATGCAAGTATGAAAAGAAATTATACTGCTAACGTTAAAGTTTTTTAAGTTGATGTTTTCTTAATGAAAGAGTGATGCTTAAAAATTTTAATTATGCGTACAGGGTGTACCAAAGTTTTTTCATTAAGAAATAGAACATCGCAACTAAATGTGAATAATAAAGTTTTAATAAGAGGAAAAGAAGGAAAACATTCAATGAAATGTTAAAAAAAAAATTAATTAAGTTATCTGTAATATAAGAATGGCTAAAAACAAAATAATGTAAACAATAAACAACCTTGATTCGTTGCGAACCTTGTTAACACCGCCAGTGTAAACATCAACAGAAGTTCATGAATATTCATTATACGCTTCATATCAGCTTCACTTGTGAGTTTGTGAATTTGTGAGTTTGTGAGCTGCGAATTGAACGTATACTGCCATCTACAGGTGGTTATAATAATATACTGTATAGTCTAATATACCAAAAAATTGCATAAGTGAGAACTGCATAAATCGAAAACTGTGTAAGTTCAATGTGACAAAAACCGCACAAATTGAATCTGGAATTACTCAAAGCTCGCATAAATCAAATACCCAATTTATCCAAGATTTTATCGCTTTCAAAGCTTTTATTTTCCACTGAAAATAATAAGATTATTGCTCCAGTGTCTTGTACATTCTTTCCAACTATTACTTTACATATCACATCAGATGACTTTGATGGTGC